>JACXGM010017851.1:0-19525 GCA_016801145.1 Umbra pygmaea | reverse complement strand
GCCTCCCTGGTAAAGTCTACTCTAAGGTGCTGGAAAGGAGGGTTCGGCCGATAGTCGAACCTCAGGTTGAAGAGGAACAATGTGGATTCCGTCCTGGTCGTGGAACAACGGATCAGCTCTTTACTCTCGCAAGGATCCTGGAGGGGGCCTGGGAGTATGCCCATCCTGTCTAAATGTGTTTTGTGGATTTGGAGAAGGCATATGACTGGGTCCCCCTGCAGGAGTATGGGGTGAGGGAGTCCCTTCTTAGGGCCATCCAATCTCTGTATGACCAAAGCGAGAGCTGTGTCCGGGTTCTCGGCAGTAAGTCGGACTCGTTTTATGTGAGGGTTGGTCTCCGCCAGGGTTGCGCTTTGTCACCAATCCTGTTTGTAGTATTTATGGACAGGATATCAAGGCGTAGTCGGGGTGGGGATGGGTTGCAGATCGGTGGGCTGAGGATCTCATCGCTGCTTTTTACAGATGATGTGGTCCTGATGGCATCATCGGCCTGTGACCTTCAGCACTCACTGGATCGCTTCGCAGCCGAGTGTGAAGCGGCTGGGATGGGGATCAGCACCTCTAAATCTGAGGCCATGGTTCTCAGCAGGAAACCGATGGAGTGCGTACTCCAGGTAGGGAATGAGTCCTTACCCCAAGTGAAGGAGTTCAAATACCTTGGGGTCTTGTTCGCGAGTGAGGGAACAATGGAACAGGAGATTGGTCGGAGAATAGGCGCAGCAGGGGCGGTACTACACTCATTGTATCGCACCGTTGTGACGAAAAGAGAGCTGAGCCAGAAGGCAAAGCTCTCAATCTACCGGGCAGTCTTTGTTCCTACCCTCACCTATGGTCATGACGGCTGGGTCATGACCGAAAGAACGAGATCCAGGGTACAAGCGGGCAAAATGGGTTTCCTCAGGAGGGTGGCGGGTGTCTCCCTTAGAGATAGGGTGAGAAGCTCAGTCATCCGTGAGGATCTCAGAGTAGAGCCGCTGCTCCTTTGCGTGGAAAGGAGCCAGTTGAGGTGGTTTGGGCATCTGGTAAGGATGCCCCCTGGGCGCCTCCCTAGGGAGGTGTTCCAGGCACGTCCAGCTGGGAGGAGGCCTCGGGGAAGACCCAGGACTAGGTGGCGAGATTATATCTCCAACCTGGCCTGGGAACGCCTCAGGATCCCCCAGTCGGAGCTGGTTAATGTGGCTCGGGAAAAGGATGTTTGGGGTCCCCTGCTGGAGCTGCTGCCCCCGCGACCCGATCACGGATAAGCGGATGAAGATGCATGGATGGATCTAAACTCTAGTTTATTTTCTTTCATAATTAATTCACCATGGCCATGATCCACATAATTTTTTTTTTTCCAAATGTTGCTTTTTTGTTTTTAGCAATTAAACATTATTCTTAGGCAGGGAACTAGCTACCCCACCTTACCCTATAGCACATACAAACGTATAGGCCTACCATAATGTATCATCACCGTATTAATTAGTAGGCCTATTAGTATTCCCTTCACTCTATGCTGTGTTTGTCTCTCATTTCTGTAGTTCATGCGTTTGTAAATTTTATTATGCACTAGACCAGTGAACTTGCTTTGCCTAGCTTTACCTAAGTTAGTCATGCCTATAATATCCACATACTTGGAGAGCATAAATGGTAAATATATTTTTGATGGCAGAAATCATTGCACTTTTTTGAGGTTATTACAAAGCCATAAACAGTAAATCAATGAGCGTAAGTAATTTTACTTAATTTTTTTATTTATTTATTGTTTCCAAGATTTGGCTTGTTTGCTTCAGAGTTTCATTTATTTGATTCAAAGATATGTGCATGTCAGTCATGTTCTGATATATTGACTTGTTTTTTCAGGACTTAGTCAGAACTGACCTACGAGGATCAGGAGAAAGGTGGACATATGCGCTTGGATCGGGAGAGCATGTGTCACTCTTTCCCAATGTGTTGTGAGCCAAAGTCTATTTTGACACTGTAATAATTTGACGGGTGAAGTTGGAATATGTTTCACCTAAAAATTAATAGATAAAAAGTTTATGTAATGTAACCACTTTTTTGACTAAGACCTGTAACATAAGAAGTTTCAATTCTTACTGGAAATTTCTCTTTTTTTGCTCTTGTTCGTTTCGCTTCAGTATTAATCTTTGATGACTTCAGTCTAATTCATGCTGAAAGCTGTCAATTTATTGGTTGTTGTTTGCCACACTCGCATAAATTATGGTTACAGTATATGTTAATAACAGGTGGCGCGCATTCTCGCTTTCACAGCTTTCTCCGATGTATCAACCTGCAATTAAATTTACGCTCATTCTGGCCATGTGCGACAGTTTCATGAATCACACTTTTCAATGATCGTAAGTCTCTTCATAAGCTTGAATCTGAGATTATTTCTGAGAAGGTTTTGTGAATGAGGGCTATTATCTAGTAAGTACATTTGGGAGATCCACCCAAACATTTGACTGGGTTGATGTGTTTTCAAGTTGTTAATGATTTGGGGTTCCACTCCTTATAAACACATTTGTTCAACATGTTTAGAAGCCATGGTTACACTTTATTTGGAGAGTCTGAAATTCCATCTGTAGGTGCTCTACAGATAGTTTGTTGATGATATGAAAATCAACAAACTATCTGTTGATAAGCAACTAATTGTGTAATTTAAGGGTAGGGGTATGTTTAGAATATGTTTAAGGGTAATAGTTAAGGTTAGGCTTATTATTAGGGGAAGGGTTAAGGTTAGGATTAGGGTTAGGGCAAATAAATAGTTTGTTAAAATGTTGTGGATAGACTGCAGATAATCTGTAGAGCAGTGGTCCTCAAACCTTTCCATGGAGGGCCTAGTGTATGCAGGTTTTTGCTTTCACCTTGTACAAGCCTGATGGAGTAGCTCACTAATTGGTTAGGATCTCCCCTCAACTGGCAGTCTAGGTCCTAATTATGCTCTAACTGAAGGGAAAGACCAAAAACCAGCATACACTAGGCCCTCCATGGAAGGGTTTGAGGACCACTGCTGTAGAGCATCTACAGATACACTTTTTGGACTCTGAAAATAAAGTGTAACCGAAGCCATAGCAAGGCATGCATTTGCAATTAAAAAAAGGTTTTAAACCTGATTTTGGAATGAATGTGTAAAATCACATTTTTAACAATTTAGTCATTTTGCAGATATGTATCTTTCTAGAGATGTATGGTAGCAATGTCCAGGGACACTCGCCTGGAACAACTTAGGTAAAGTGCCTTGCTCAAGGACACAACAACATTTGACACAGTCGGGAGTCAAACTAGCAACCTTTTAACTACAAGTCGGACTTCTAAACACTGAGCCCCAGCTACCTAAGCATCATCATACCTTAGTTAGCCATAAAATTACAAGTTTAAGTCTTCTGTTTTTGATGACATGGGGCACAAATCATGGCACAAATCATGACAGAGTACACATACGTGACAAAGTGCATTTTTCGGGGGGACCCGCTTTAGCTTTTTAGGTCTACATTTACAACCAGTGTCCAAAATCACGGACTACATCTTTGAGAGGCTAAGTCAGAGAGCCTAAAGTAAAGATGTCATGATCCTACCAGGCTATTCATTTAATGGATCCATGGTCTGCCCTAGGCTTGCACTTACGCAGGTAGACCAGTTCAGATATTTTATGGAACTAATCTTTATTTTGACCAATCACATCTGGTCTGACCTTAAAACACCAGATGTTGGAAACATTGAAATTGGGCTGTTTATATACTGTAAATGCAGCCTATATATCGAGTGAGTGGGTAATTAAGCCAATGGCATGTATCTGTCTGTCAACAGACATGACAGGGCCACTAAACAAACTGAAACTCATTTCAGTTTCATTAGGTTAGAACTGTGTGTGGGTGAAAGCTGTGTCCATGTGTGTGTGTCCGTAGGTGAAAGCTGTGTCCATGTGTGTGTGTCCGTGGGTGAAAGCTGTGTCCATGTGTGTGTGACAAAGGTGTTGGGCGTGGGGGGGGGGCTCATACATATTTCCCAGACAGAAAGGTGCCCATAGAGATCTTATTAAATTGTTTTAATTCCTCCGTCTTGGTGCATGATGAATCCAAATGAGACGTAATATTCAGGACACAGGAAGGTGGGGATGCAGAGATGTGCAGGGGGAAAGTGGAGGGGGGGGCGAGAAAGTAGGCTAGCTGGTCAGGACCCCCCAAGGAGAAGACATCGTTATTATTCACATTCCACCAGACACACATGTAAACAGGTGAATGTCTCACAACAAACATATGACCTTGAAAATGACACAGACACACAGGCACTCGGGAACTCACACACACAGCAAAGCAGACACACAGACACACTCACATGCACACACATACACAGAGACACCTAAGCAGTGTGGTGGTTTAAATAAATTGTCTCACATGTCGTAAACTGCTCCAGATGCTCAGAGTCACCTTGAGACAAAGAGAGCTGACAGGTGATGAAGGGGGAGGAAAGAAAAAAAGAGTGTTGGTTAGGTGAGGAAGATATCTTTTGTGGAATATGATAAAAGAAACACAGGATTGGGGAGGAAAAGACAGGTAAGCAGTCAAAGTGGAAAATAATTGTTACGGACGCGATATGAGGACATTGGTCTTTCGTAAAAGGAGGTGGGGACAGATTCGGTAAAGAGAAGTGATAAGAGGGGGTTAGAGGGAAGATATTGGTAAAAAAGAATGAAGGGTTTATTTTCTGTTGTTCTTTCAAATATACTTGATTTACAGGGGATCTGTTCCTTTGACAGATATTGTAATATGATAATCAGATTATTCCATAGTGTATTATAATATTTTATATTCCTTTCATATAAAATATTTAGTACCCCGCACCTGGGAAATGTGTTTGATGTGTGACATGTTTGAAGTAATTGTGTGCCATTCATGTCATGTCTGAGTTGCCAGAAGGAGCATTAATTAACTTGGCAAAGCCAAGATTCCGGGCTTGGTGCCCACAATCATCCCAACATCACAGGAGCTGGAATGACTTCCGTGTTCCTAGGCAAAGATTTCATGATTTCAATCCAAACCTGTTATCTGACGTAAATGTGAGATCAAATGGTTTGAACAATAGCCAGAGGACACTGGCTAGCAACAGGTCTGGTCACAAAGAAACATTCAGAAACATCTGTTGTGCGGTGTCAATGCAAACCCTGTCATTGAAACTGTCGAAAGGTGCCATCAGTCCGACTGCACTGCACAAAAGTACTCGGACACATTGCACGGAGGGGTAGGCAAAGAACCATGTGGCCCATGAGTGTAACTACCCACAAGTAAACAAACAATAACATACTTTCTGCCTGAGGTTGTAGGACCCCTGATACCAGCACCGACCTCCACCCAATCCAGACATGTCCTCCATGTTTGTCATCGAAAACAGACTGTGCCAAAATCCTGAGCAGAGCACGTGTGCTCATGTCAGACATGTGGCTGGGTGTAAGTCTGCAACCTGTAGCAAGGACAGAGCGAGGCCAGCCACGGAAGTGTGGTTCAAGCCACAGAGGATTGGTTTAATAATGTAACACAGGTATCGACACAACGTCTGTAATAAGGAGTCGGCCACGTAGCTCGGGCTTTCCTGGGATAGGGCAGCTTCCTGGAAGTCTCTCGTCCGCTGTCCTCTCCCGGCAGGATTCGGTTTTAATCTACCCCTGGCGCCTGTGACAATGCACACCACATAGAACACGCACAGAATAAGATGTCAGCGGATTCCCAGGCAGCTCACCTCCTTGTGTTTCAGTTGTTTCAACACTTATAGTGCTCCTCATCAGCCCTAGATGATCTCAGCTGGGTTCATGAGTTGCAGTGGTGTAGCTAGTGGAGGTGCTAAAAGGTTCCCCTGGCAACACTATATAATGCCGACAACAAAAACTCAGATTTTTCATTTCAAAATAATAGCGCTCCTACTTCAGTACAATAATCATTGTTAATTTATTGCATAGAGAGGTAGTGGGTCCATGTTCATGTTAAAATTAGTCTATTGTTGGATAAAACAGTTTCTAGTGAATGTTTTTCAAATGCAATCATGTTTTCACATGTATTCATTCAACAAAATATTAAGTCAAAATTAGTGTACAACGTATTTGTTATTGTTTTTAATGAAAAGTTGTTATTAAAACATGTTTTTTTTCAATCACATAGTTGTTTGTGTGTAGTCTTTACACACAATACGATTGCATTTGGTTACACTTCACTAGCTTTGTAATGACTTCACAATGATTATTGCAATGAATTCAAATGAGCGCTTTTATTCTGAACTGAAAACTAAAGAGTTCTTGTTGACGGCATTATATAGTCTTGACAGGGGAATGCTCAGCCCTTTCCTACTGGTTAGGAGATCTGTGGATTTGAGATGTTTTCGTTTTTAGCCCCTATGTGTTCTGCAGTGTTGTGCTAGGAGCTCTCCAAGGTGCTGATCTTCCACAGCCACCCCCATTAGTAAGAGACAGTGGTGAGACCCCGATTACATATATACATCACAAACCGTATTCGCACAGCAGCCGAAGCACTGAGAGAAGTCTCGTCATAACGTGTGAGCGATGAACAGGGAAAAGCCTCAAACAAAAAGAAAGCCAAGTGTGTGTTTTTCAGTCTATTCTGACATTCCCATATATTCAAAGTTTGAGATCGGTCTATATACCCATTTGGGGCTCTTGGCTAGCTTAACACCTTTTGGCATTAAGGCAGTTGACTTTTGCATACATGTGAGCGAGCTCCCCTACACGTTGCACTAAGTGACCGATTGAAAGAGAACACCTGATAAGCAGACTAACAAATCTGTTAAAGCCTGATTGAGGAAAACTGGGTTGATCTTAAAGCAAACATTTTTTTTATCTTTAGTATAACCTTATTATTTCTTAATCACCTACAGTATGTTTAATTTAAAAAAACAGCCTTAAGCTTGGCTGCAAATAAAGCCATTTTAATATGGTAGCAGGATGTTGACAATTTATTTTCTCTCTTTTACAAAGAAAGTGTAAAAAATCTTGTTTTTTTAGGTATATTTGTCATCACTATGATTTCACCAGCCAGCCTATTACACCAAGGATCCAATTCTACAGCTCTCCAGTTCCTGAATGTTTCTAAGATGACTTTTGGAGAGCAATTTGAGCATGGCACAGGCAGCAGTGTGGTTCTCTATACAACGGTTTGTACACAGGTCATACATCATAAGCCATGTCAGACACACATACACACATTGTACACACATTCACACACTCAAACACACACACAGTAACAATGACAATGGCGACCTCTTTTCTGTCATTATTTAGAGGCGGTTAATGTTATTGTTGATGATACTCAAGATGGCACCAGCCTGTTACCCCTCTCCTTGTCCTTACAAGGTCACAGCCCCTGCAGTGTCCCTGGCACCAATCACCCTAGCAAATGAAGGCCCTTCCACACTGCCTGCCCCCAACACATAACAGAAAGTAGTGCAACACATTTGCCAGGCTGCCAGAGGTATATAGCTCCTATAGTTCCCAGAACCAATAGCCTACTAATTAACTACAAGTCCTTCATTGCACCCTTGTCACAGATATAACCAATATACAGGGGCTTCAGGTGGCTCAGTGGTTTTGGAGTTGTAGTCAGAAGGTTGCCGGTTTGACTCCCGACTGTACCAACTGTTGTTGTGTCTTTGAGCAAGGCACTTTATGCTAAGTTGCTCTGGGGGGATATCGCTGTACACACTGTAAGTCAATCTGGTTGAGAGCATAAGCTCAAATGACTAAAATGTAAAAAATACACTATATCTGGGCAGATCTTTTATTTATTTGTGCATTAAAACACCATCTTTGTAATATGGAAGCATTTTTTTATTATTTAATATTATGTTTCTCTTGTTTGAAAAAATAACAAACCAGATTCTAAGTCTCTCAATTGAGAGTTATTATGCCATCTCTAATTAGTGTAAAATAAATAATGACATTTTATTATGTTCTATACTATCAAGGGACATACATGTGATATCTGATAATGAAAACATGAAACTTCCTCAAACATGTAATATACAGTGAGCACCATAAATCATTGGACAGTGACAAAGTTTTTGTTATTTTGGTTCTTTACTCCAAGCACTTTGAGTTTGAAAGGATACAATGGCAATGAGTTTGAAGTGCAGACTGTCAGCTTTAATTTGAGAGTAAATTCATACATATTGGAAGAACCTTGGGGGGTTCCACACATTTTCGGGCACCAAAAACACTGCACAGTTTCAAATAATGTAAAGTAATAATTGTCAATATTTGGTTGCCTATCTATTGCATGCAATGACTGCTTGAAGTCTGCGATACTTTAACATTACCAGATGCTGGGTATCTTCCCTGGTGATGCTCTGCTAGGCCTGTACTGCAGCCATCTTCAGTTCCTGCTTGTTTCAGGGACTTATTGCATTCAGTCTCTACTTCAGCATGTAAAATGATATTCAGGTCCAGTCAGGGGCGTAGCACAAGATCCTGGTCCCTATGCATAGGCAGTCCTGATGGGCCCCCATATGTTAAAATAAAATATATTCCAGACTTTTCGAGGGCCCTCTCTCCCCTTGGGCCCTGGTAATCACTATTGGTTTTACCCCCAGTCTGATGCCCCTGGATTCAGTGATTGACTTGGCCAGTCAAGGAATTTTTACTTTTTGGCCAACAAACACCCCTTAGTTGCTCTAGCAGTATGTTCAGGGTCATTGACTTGTTGCGTGATGAAGTGCTGTCCAATGAGTTTGGAGGCGTTTGTTTTTATCTGAGCAGATATAATATTCCTGTAGATGTAAGAATTAATTGTTCTACTTCCGTCTGCAGTTATCTCATCAATGAAGACAAGTGAGCCTGTTCCGCTGGCTGCCATGAAGGCCCAAGCCATAACACCATCTCCACCATGTTTCACAGATGAGGTGGTATGCTTTAGATCATGGGCATCCCCCTTTCCACTTTCCATCACACTGGTACATGTTAATCTTTGTCTCATCTGTCCTAAAGACATTTTTCCAGAACTGTTTGGACTCTTAGGGTTTTTAGCAAACTGCCTTTCTGCTTTTCAGGCTTATATTTAGACATGGGCAAAACAAGGCTTTCCGAAACACAGAGACAATTGAAACATTTGAGTTGAGGCTTTTGAAACGCTCGAAACCTTTACTCGACAGTGACATCTACTGGCACTTTCAATTATGGCACACATCAACAGTCTTAAGGTTAATTCCACCATGGTTAGACAGACACTTCTGTAACCGCACTGAATGATTCCCGTCCTTCATTACAAACTGCATAGTTTCTAAACAGAGGGTTGATCATTTGTCAACACTGTGGGTTATTGAATGATAAACAAAATCAACAAAATCTTTCCTAACATAATGTCATACAATCATCTTAATTTTGAGTGTTTCCAAAACTACAAACTTAAGTGAACTTCTCTGATAAGATGGTGAATAAACTATTCAGGCAAAATGTATATTGATATTTAATGGATATGTCTTTGAAGTTGAAGTTATGAAGTAGTGTTTGTGCAATAACTTGTGACGGGGAAGGTGTTGTCTTTACAGATTTTTATTTAGAAACAATATTTTTTCCACATTGCCAGGGCTCAGGCAACTCTTTTTTTGTCTACCACGTGGCCAGCCTTTCAAAAAATGTCTCAAACGTTGATCCGATGCAGTGAGCGTCAAAAACATCGAGACAGTTACGACACTTGAGTTTCGAGCGGTACATCACTACTTATCAGTTGTTTGCACCTTTTAGTGTACCCTCTGTAGTCATGCTCGTGTAGTCATCTAAATATGGTAGACTTGGACACATCTACACGTGCATCCAGGAAGGTGTTTTTCGGGCTGTTGTCAGGGGAGTTTTGAAATATGAGTCCACCAGTTATTTTTTTCTTGTTAATGATGAACTAAACAGTTGACTTGGGCATGCCCAGGGTTTTTGCAATGTTCCTGATTCATTTTCATTTCTGATGCTTATCAATGCCAGCTTAATTTGCATCAAAGATGGCTACAGTTCAGGCCTGGCAAAGCGTCACCAGGGAAGATACCTAGCATCTGGTGATGTCGATGCATCACAGACTCCAAGCGGTCATTGCATGCAATGGATATGCAACCAAATTTTTACATCTATTCATTTATTCTACATTATGTTAAAATGTCCAATGTTTTTTTGGCCAAGAATGGAGACACCATGTACAAAAGGTGCTGTCATTTTTGAATGGTTGATCCGATATGTATGAATGTACCCTCAAATTAAAGCTGTCAGTCTTTGTATCCTTTCAAACTCAAAGTGCTCGAGTACAGAACCTAAATAAATAAAAAGTAGTTACTGTCCTATGAATTCTGGTGCTCACTGTACTTGGTGATTCCTATCATTCCTTGTCTAGTGGCCAAAATCAATGAAAATATCCTTATTATTTGTAACAGTCCACGGGTCTGGATCTCCCCCTGCTGGAGTGTGTCAGCTCCAGCGCTCGTCGACCCCGGTCTTCTGAGATCACCATTTCAATTACGCATCTGTCCTGTGTTGTCTTGATTACCCTCATGCGCATTTAAGTCCCCTTTTCCCAATTTTCCTTGTGAGTTGTTGTTACGTGTTGTGGTGGGAACTAAGCGTATGTTAACTGCACTGTGCAGCATTTATTATTTTGCAATATGAGTACCTAGACTCCAGGCGGTGCGCCTGTGTATTTTTCTGATTTGATTCTCTATAGTTGAGAATAAAGACTGTTAGAGTACCTCAGTTACTGTATACTTCATGTACTGATTTCAGGCTTCAGTAAAAGAGCCTGCAATTTTTTCTGGTCTCCAGTGTTTGACTCCTTACTACACACCAGTCTTTATCACATTATTATTTTTCACATTATTATTTTTTCCAGTATAATAATTGTACTGTAAATATGTCTGTATTGTAAATGTGGTAAAGCAATGGGAAAGAAAACATGATCTCTGCTAAAAGAAAACTTTATTCTTTATGATGCATATCACAGTTGCTACAGTAAATAATACATTTAACTCAGATAAATAGAATGATTATGACGAAAATAATTTGTAATTCTTTATGGGGTCAATTAGTAGACTACTGTAGCTGCTATTAGTCACAATGAGGGGGCAACCAACTTTTTTTAGACACATTAAAAAAATCTAAGTTTTCAAAACCTGTGGTGGAGATAAATTTACTCAGAGTATGGAGGATGTGTAGAAAATGGAGCATAGACTTTAATGTTAAAGCTGAGGTGTTTCTGCAACGAGAACTCTCGAAAATTAGATATCTTTAATTTTATACAGAGAATGATGTCACAACAGAAACTTAATACTGATTACTTATTGGTCCAATTGTTAGCATTAGCACAAAATCCCACCAATGGTTATAAGCCCTGGATTCAAAAACAACTAGTACTGGTTAACCAGTCATAACCAGACACCATCTTGTCTGACGTTTTCTATAGGTTGGACCCCCTCCCGTTGGCCCAAAGGCTATGGTAAATATCTGGCTATTGTCTTTTTTTGGTCACGCCATCTTAAATTTACACAGATTGCATTCCAGTGGAATCCAGTGGGATACAGTCTCCTCAGTTAATTAACACTCTATCAGCCACATTTCACAATGGAAAAAATCTTCATATTTATATAAGTTGTCACAGTTTTTGAATAGTTAGATTTTTGATAATCTACACAATTTCAGCAGCTTTTGGAAGTAACATTTAGTGACTCATAATAAAGCCCTTCTAGATACTGTAAAGTATTAGTAAATGTAGTAGTCAGACAATTAATAATATGATAATTATTTTAGCAAAAATATGTATATTTAATTCCAAATTGGTGGAGTCATTGAAAATAGAAAGGTTTCATAATTATGTGAAGCATCACAGTACAGTAGAAATGTACAAGGCAAATTGAAACCCAATACGGCTTTGGTTAAGAGATAGATGGACGGTGTTGGGTGTGGATGAGGGGTGGATCAAGTGAAACTGGGATCTATAAAATGCACAAGATTTGCAAATATTGTAAAAATAACACAAAATGTATAAGCTAGAGCTAAATATTAATATGGCACAATGTAATCGGTCTCAACTTTTGGTCACGGTTAGGTAAAGGTTAGGATGGGTGTAAAATATAGAAAGCAATAATATAAAAAAAGTGGGATTGGAAATTATGCACATTTTAGAACCAAGACAATCCTGTTGTCAAATACTGAAGCTGACCCTCCCCCCCCCAAAAAAAGTATTAGTAAATGATGATATATTAACTATACAAGAAATCTAAATGTAATGTATGGGATACATTTTCTTATATCAAAGCTACTTTGCTTTTATTATCTTTTTCATAAAACTACTTTAACACAAGGTATAAAATTACTACACATTATTAATTGTGACACTGTTAATTACTATAATTGATAAGGAAAACTTCCACAAACCTTAAATGTTTTAATATTAAATTATTTTAATATTTATGAAGTTGAATATAATAATTTGTTTTTCAAAATGTCAAAGACTGCATTAACTTCTAATGGTGTTGCAGAGGAAATTAAACCTAATTAGACAAACTCAGTGTTTTTTTGGTAGGACTTTTGACAAGTTGTTAAATCTGATACTAAGTTAACCAAAAGATATTAACTTTCTTCCTTATGCTACAGGGCTTCCTCAATATAACATTAAAATAAAACGGAATGAATATTAACAAAATAAAACCTACAGTACTTTTGTATGTTCTCGAAAAGTGATTCATATTGCGAAATTGTGGTGTCTAAGCTATACAAAGTCATTTGAAGAAACTGGAAAATTTGAGACAAAACACACAGGAAGAACCAAATTGCAGTTTATATTAGATGAACAGCACTAAAAGGTTCCTTGTGGGACAGAAAGAAATCCAATAAAGTGCTTGCTAAACATCAAACTCATCTGGTACACCCGCTGTGAGAAGTCTTACAAAAATTATGACAATATTGCAGTAGCTAAGAAACCCCTCTTCAGGAAAGGCAACAAGCAAAAGAGACGGCAAGAATGGTGGAATGTGGAGAAATGATTTACACATACAGTACAAAGAATGTAAATGTTTTGACAATAATACTTTTATTTTCTTCAAACTAAGCATTTAAAATGTGTGTGTGTTTGACCAGAATCCAACCAATTATTAATCCAGGCAGTGAAGGTCATAGTGACCCTGTTTCAATCGGAGCAGGATAATTCTTCGGTGGGATCAGGGGGCAACGATAAGATTATTTTTATTAATGGACTCTTCCTTCACATTGATTTCCTCTGGGGTTAAAACCAGAAGGATCTCTATCCTCACCTCTTTCAATATACTGGGTTTCTTCCTACATTTCTGCCTCTACTCTCTCTCTCTTCCTATTCTGAATTGTCTCATGTCTACGCTGTGCTAATTAAGGGAAACAAGAGTGTCAAACACTGGAGCTGGGGTGTAAATCACTGAACTAAAACCAATAGAATTCTGAAATAAAATTACAGAATTGTATTAAGAAGTGACAGCTACATCCAACATGTATTTGTCAATTACATTTTGAACAAAAGAAAAAAACAACGGTATATATAATTATTTAATTCATTATAATGTTTATAGTGTTTAAAGCCTACCCGGATGAATCTCTCAACAATTTCTCAGGTAAACTTTAGCACAGTACATTATTATAACAAATGTTCTTATGTTTTATTCTCGTGCCTTTGTCATTTATTTGTTTTCTGTCCCTGTGTGCTTGTCTACATATATTTTTTTTCAGACACGCCCCATCCCACATCACCGAATCACTTACCTAATGTGATTATTTACAATGTCAGATGTGATAGTTGTGGAATGATTTTATTTGGATTAGAGAAATCAGGACTACCAGTATTTACATTTTGGTGGTGATCTTAATTGAATCCTGTGAATATCAAGGCCCACTCGGCCAAAGCTAAAGTATCTAACAAAATCAACTGTGATTGTATACTAATTAATACAGCAGAGTGGTATCCTGTGATGTATTCATTCTCTGCATATTACAGATCAGTGTCCTATTGGCTGTGTCAAAGATATAAGGATATAGAAATAAGCTTTTGTTCTTCAAGTTTGTTTCATGTTTTCAAATTGTTAGATAACAAGCTTTTATGTAAGATATTTGCTAAAGTGACCTTGAAAATACCTTAGCCATACTAGAACCTAAATTAACGTAATGCTACTTCTCAAAGAGTTTTCAATGATGTTGCAGGGAAGCAACCTCCTTTTCCAGTAATGAAGTCAAAATATTATCAAACACGTGCTTTACTTCTTAACTATCCAAGGTTATACACAAAATAGCTGTACTGTATCAGAAAAGGCAGGGTTATCATGTAAAAAATCTTTGAAGAACACTACATTTGCCACCGATACAAATACATTCAGTCACTTGCTAAATTACTGATAAATATGCTATTGTTGATGCCAGTATACAGAAAACAATTATTGTTTGTTCACTTGAAATACAGCTCTGGAAAGAATTAAGAGAAAACTGCAAAAAGATTCTCTGGTCTTACTTTTGATTTGTATGTGTGTTTGGGTAAAATTAAAATGTTTGTTTTGTGCTGTCTTACTCACAGACCTGGGGGGTATTCCAGAAAGCAAGGTTAACTTACCGTCACACATACCCTGAACTCTCGGTTGATTAACCCAAAACTTGCTTACTCTGGGTATGTCGGTTCCAAAATGCCTGTGAGGAGTTAGTTCAATCAATCTCCTATTGGTAACCCAGTGTTACTGCGTGCACACGGCGAGTACGTAAAGACATTCAATGGATCTCTGATTTAAGTTCTGATTTAAGTTCCCATGGAAATCCAGGAAGAATAAAGCAATACTGCTGCATCAGCAAAAGAAAGAGAGTTGTTTTGGCAAAAAATAACAGACAGAGTAAATATATAAGTTTATGAAATTATAAATGGGCTATTTTTCCCTTTCACTGTAATGCAAAAATATTTTGGGCATGTTTTAAAAATAGACACGCATTGACTTTTTGCCCTCCATAAATTTCTTAATATTACTGCAGTAATGTACATATTTGGCTAGTAATATAGACTATTGGCTTCTCGTTTTATCAGATGTAATCCCTGATAAAAAGAACTGTGAGCCAAGTCGAAATGAAACATAAAAATGTTTTCCAACAGGGTAATATTTTCTTAACTTACTAAATTGTTACTGAAGCAATGTAATTTAGTATTTAATGTAATTACATTTTCTATGTAGCCAAGAGAAAGAAGGCAGGGGTCCACCTCCACTTTCCCTCACCTCGGCAGAGTTGGCACTGTCCCATAATAAAGGTCGTCCTGTGGTCAATGGGATTCCAGGGGGCAGTTCATCAGATGAAGCTACCAACACAAGTGGCTTAGTAAAATGTAGGTGTACCATATTAAAACTTATGATTTATTGATGTTTTCACTTTTTATATCAGTGTTTCTATTGAATAAAATCATCAACATTCACCATTTCAAAAGGCATTGGAATGCATTTTACAGTCATTGTTTCACTTGTGCATTATGCATGCTAATTTTATTTTACTGCATATGCTTCAAATTTAGGAGAAAAGGGTCAACATACAAAAGGCCATACTTGAAAGTCAATTGCTAGAGCACCAGCTAAAGGTGGAAAACAGTATTTGAACATTAATGTGACATTGTGGTTGAATGGTGTATAAAGCAATACATACAAATGTCTTTATTACAGAAAATAGAGAAATAAATTAACAATGATCAAAACTTGAATGTTTACTGATTTTAATTAAAGTGATTTTGGCAAATCATGCCTGGTACCACCCTGCCATCTCTTTGGTCTACTGGGTTTACTTGGGGTTCCTCTTGGCCAACTTCATCAAGAGAAGGGGGGGCCTCTCACCTCTCATGGGGGCAATGTTGTGAAGAACAACACAAGCAGTCTCCTTCATTGACTGAAGGAGCTTAATTGACTAAATGGATTACATCAATGCACCCAATCACATTTGGGAACCCTGAAATTAAAAGGTTATACAATGACAAACATTTTTGAATAATTGTGGCATTACACAGTATATGGATAGATTACCTAGTGATATGTACACCTAACTACAATCGTCTCTCATTAAAAATCATAGAAAGGACAAACCTGCCACTCTGTGGAATTCCTCTTTAATAACTGTCACTTATATAGCTATGGCCAGGATACGAAAGCACATCGATGTCTTATCAACCTCTCACGGCGGATAATATTTCGTATTATCTGTGCTTCGACATCCACTTATGTCACCTTCAAAAGGGCACACCATGCTCCGTCACCTCTCCGAAACAAACTAACAGTGGAACATAACCTGAACATGTTCAGGGAGTGAGTTGCTATGGCAACTTACATACCCGGAAAGTTACCTCCGTTTTTGGAACCGAAAGCTGAGGTTATCCGCTTACTTACCCTGAAACTTACCCGGTTATGTCACATAACCTGCTTTCTGGAAAACCCCCCTGTCAAAAGACTTTGATTAAGTGTTGATGTCTGCTTGTTGTTTCAGGACTATTATTGTGACACTACATTAAACAGGATACTGACGGGTTCAAATCCCAGGGTTTGATTCTGGGTCTTCTGTTGTTCATATACTTAATATTTTCTCCAATGTCATTTATATAAAGTCTAAATTCAAATATTTATGCTAATAACACAGAGGAGTGTTCATCAGTAAGTGCTGTAAACAATGCTATAACATATTTATTGTCAACTACCAACATTACAAAACTGACTGTTTGATCTTCAAAAATAAACAATACTGCAAAACTATTTTTTAAGTCACTACTTTGCACAGATTGAAACAGTTGTTTCTTATAAATATCTTGAAAGTTGGCCTAAAAACATGGTACTGAATTAGTAAAGAAACCGAAAATCAAGATTTGATTCATTTGTAGTCACACATGATATCTATATTTTGATAGTAGGAGAAATAGTCTAAGCCATTTTTATGTTTGTCTGGGATTATAGTAATACAAAGAAGCAGCTTCTTCTACATATATCCTACCATATCTAACTGTACACTCTGATTTATCTGTTTTAGGACACATCAACAAATAGGATGAGTCTGTATGTAAAATGAGAGAAGCGCAGAGTTCTGTTTATTTACCATGTATTCTTGCAGAAATTAACACAATATCTCACATCCCTTATCAAAAGTTAAATCTAAATCTAATTAAATCTATTTATTTTAGGTAAAACAACCTTTGTTGCATGCCAGAAGGGGAATAAGACACTAAATAAATTTAAAATTAAATGCTGCATATTCTGAAGTCAGAGCATTGCTGGAGGCTTAATTAGGTGTATTTTTATTTTCATTCTGCCCAGTGAACAATACAGGACCCTAACCAGTTTACTTCTCCAGAGTGCTGAGAAAGAGAGCAGAAAGAAAGAGAGTGTATATATTTCTTAAACAAAATACACCACAGGCAAAAGAACGATGAAGAAGACAATTGACCTGTTTACCTCAGCCACTCATGCAGAATAGCCAGACATTACGGGACTTGACCATGTCCTACAAACAAACAAGAACACACATTGTGTCTGGTCGCTCTCCACTGGTGTGTGGGTGTTTCTGCATGTGTTTGGCTGCATGAACTTTCACGTGTGTGGCCCTGTCAGGATGCTGCACATCATTTCAAATATATAGGACAGTGTAACCTTGTAGCTAATGTGACCTGGTCAGTTGAGCTATGTTCACAGTGTACGTGTTGAGAATGGATGAAAGATGAACAATGGGTGGAGAAAATGGAGAGGATAGAAGGTAGAAAGATAAGCACAGGAAGAGACAGAGTTTGGTGAACTACAGACAAAGAGGGCAGCACTTCAACCCTGGATTAAATTACAGACTTACTTATAGAGTCGGAAAGACAGTAGGGCACGCAGACAGGTCAGGAACACACATACACACAGAGAGAAAAACAGATTTAGTGCTGTAGTTAATGGGTTGTACATTACGATATTACAACTGCTTTTAGTCCAATCATCTTCCTGACTGAAAAAAGTATATTTATTTATAATACTACATGGCCAAAAGTATGTGAACACCCCTACTAATGGTGGAGGGATAATGGTCTGGGGCTGTTTTCTCAGGTTTTGGGCTAGGCCTTGCTACCAAGGGTGTAGGAACAAGTTTGATATTTGGGGGGGGACACCATATATTTTCCACAAATTGTTCTTGGTACTGGGGCATTGCTTGTGACACCCTTGGTTGCTTCAGGATGCAGAGAAATTTTTGACAATTGGGGGCTTCCAAGTTTGACTAAGGTATTTTCCTGTTCCAGCATGACAGTGCCCTTGTGCACAATGTGGCGTCCATAGACATGGTTCAAAAACTTTGACTCAGGTGGCCTGCACAGTGCCCTGACCTCAACCCAATTGAAAACTTTTGGTATGATTTGGGACAGCGGTTGTGAGCCAGGCCTTTGAATCCAACATCAGTACCTGTCCTTGCAAAAGCTCTTCTGGCTGAATGGGAAAAAATTCTTAAAGTCACACACTACAAAATGTTGTGGAAAGCCTTCTCAGAAGGTTGGCCGCTGTTATAACCGCAAAGGGGGGTGGGGGTGGTGGTGGGGGAGAACCATAGAAATAGATTTAATAGAAAGGCCATTCCAATTCAAATCAATGTAGCAGAATGGTCAGATGTACTAATCAAATGACCAAGCAAAACAGTTCAATGAGGTTTCTATCCATTCTATTTCTATGGGGGGAACAGACAGTTCCATATTAATCCCTATGAGTTTGGAATGGAATGTCCAACAAACTCATATGGGAGTGATGGTCAGATATCCACATACATTTGGCTGTGTATCTTAGAACCTGTTTTATATTAGGCTACAACAGTGCTTAAAAATCCCAGTTTTTTTTTTACAATTGGTGAAGCTATTTTGAGAACTGTTTTTGTGCATGACAAATGCTATTAATCACAAAACTTAAGAATGATAAAGGGAACAAGGCAATTTCTAAACACCTTGGTATTCTTGTTTCTAAAGTTTGCAATTCATGAATTTTGCTGCTCACGGAACTGTCTTGGTGGCGAGAAGAATTTGAAAAGAGAAGTCTTTGAATGTTGATGCGGACTGTGAAAAAGCACCACGTAAAATATCTACAGAGCTTAAAGGAGATATTTTTATATTTAAACTATAATCATCACCACTATCATCACCACCATCATCACCACCATCATCATCATCACCACTATCATCATCATCACCACTATCATCACCACCATCATCATCATCACCACCATCATCACCACCATCATCATCATCACCACTATCATCATCATCACCACCATCATCACCACCATCATCATCATCACCACCATCATCACCACCACCATCATCATCACCACTATCATCATCACCACTCTCATCATCACCATCATTACCACCATCATCATCATCACCACTATCATCATCACCACTATCATCATCATCACCACTATCATCATCACCACTCTCATCATCATCATCATTACCACCATCATCATCATCACCACTATCATCATCACCACTATCATCATCATCACCACTATCATCATCACCACTATCATCATCATCAC
>JACXGM010017850.1:0-19455 GCA_016801145.1 Umbra pygmaea | reverse complement strand
AATCAATGCAAATTTGTGGGCGTGTTATTTAAATTACGATGGTTTTCAACCGTCTGATTTATCAACAGCCGCTCATTCGTACGCCGGAATTGGAGTGATACGAAAGTTTTGTAAATCACACGTGAGTCTCGTCGTAAGATGATTTCTGCGCTCAGATATACACTGGTTTCTACGCACGTTTGATAAATGAGGGCCATTGATTCCACACAATATCAACAGATACTTAAGAACAATGTAGAGGAATCAGTCACAAAGTTGAAGTTACGCCGGGGCTGGATATTTCAACAAGACAACGACCCATAACACTGCTCAAAAACAACTCTGGCATTCAATGCAGAGGAACAAGTACAATGTTCTGGAATGGCCATCCCAGTCCCTAGACCTGAATATCATTGAAAAACTGTGTGGTGATTTGAAGCGGACTGTCCATGTTCGGCAACCATCAAACCTAACTGGACTGGAGATGTTTTGCAAAGACGAATAGTCCAAAATAACTTCATCCAGACACTCATTACAGACTATAGGAAGCGTCTAGAGGCTGTTATTTCTGCTAAAGGAGGCTCAACTAAATATTGATGTGATATTTCTGTTGGGGTGCCCAAATCTACTTTCACAAAGTTATGCACCTGTCTAATTTTCTGTTCATCCAATAAACCTAATTTCAATACTGAAATAGTACTGTGTCCCTCAGTTATTTGGTAGATCAAAATGAAATAGCTGATTCAAACACACAATAATTTATAAATGAAAATCATTGATAGTGTCAGGGGGTGCCTAAATTTTGCATACGACTGTAAGTTGAATTGTTAAGACTGGGCCAAGAAATATCTGAGGGCAAATTTTTCTAAGGTTTTATGGACACATAAGAGTGACTCTTGACACGATCAGTAACAAGCAAAGTTTTGTGCACCAATTGTGCACACATACATATTCTCCAAAGAAAGCCCTCA
Organism: Umbra pygmaea; assembly: GCA_016801145.1. Lineage (NCBI taxonomy): Eukaryota > Metazoa > Chordata > Actinopteri > Esociformes > Umbridae > Umbra > Umbra pygmaea. Next base: position 18,505 of record JACXGM010017850.1, on the reverse strand, counting down.
TTTTTACTTATTCAGGTTTGAGGTGTATTTATATTTTGCTTTCGAGAGCACTGTAGTTGTTCAATAATAAAATGAACCCTCAAGAATACAACTTGCCTAATAATTGTGCACACAGTGTAGATGTACTATTTTTGTGAGCAGGCAAAACAATGTTTTTATGTAACTATAGGTCATAACCTATGGCACAATCCTAAAACATAGAAAATAATAAAATTACCCGTTTTCAAAAGTCTGCATACCCTCAGTTTTCAATACAGTGTATTGCCCCCTTTAGCATCAATGACAGTGTGCAGTCATTTGTGATAGTTGTCTATGAGGCCCCGAAGTCTTGCAGGTGGTATAGTTGGCCATTCGTCTTGGCACAATGCCTCCAGGTCAAGTCTTTGGTAGATTTGCATGAACCACACATTTGAGATCTCAAGGATATTAAGGTCAGGAGACTGTTATGGCCAGTCCAGAATCTGCTGTGACCACTGGAGGTTGAATTTGGCCTTGTGCCATTATTGTGCTGAAATGTCCAAGAGTGTCCTATGCGCAGCTTTCATGCAGAACAATGCTAATAATCTGTCATTATTGTCCCTCGTCACTCTAAATTACAGTGTGCCAGAAGCTGAGGTGTGTCAAGGTGTTGTCTGGCATATTGTAACCTGGCATTTATGTGGCAGTGGTGCAGTAAATGCTTCTTTCTGGAAATTAGACCCTGCAGCTAATATTTGTTCAAGTATTATCGTATTGTGCTCCTTGAAACAACCACACCATCTTTTTCCAGAGCAGCCTGTATGTCTCCTGAGGGTACCTGTGGGTTTTTCTTTGTATCCCGAACAATTCTACTGTCAGTTTTGGCTGAAATCCTTCTTAGTCTATTTGACCTTGGATTGGTATCAAGAGATCCCTGAATATCCCACTTCTTAATAAGTGGTTGAACAGTACTGACTGGCATTTGGAAGGCTTTGGACATCTTTTTATATCCATTTTAAATTTTATGCAAATCCAGTACCTTATTAGGCAGGTCTTTTGACAGTTATTTTCTGCTCCCCATGGCTCAGTATCTATGGCTCAGTGCATCCATGTGAGAGCCTAAAAACTCATTGACTATTTATACACAGACACTAATTGCAATAAAAAAAATGACATGTGTGGTACATTAACCTTTAATTGCCACTTTAACCTGTGTGTGTCACCTTGTGTGTCTGTAACACGGCCAAACATTCAAGGGTATGTAAACTTTTGATCAGGGCCATTTGGGTGATTCTTGTTATCAGTATGCTTTACAAAGGTGCCAAACAACTGTGTGATAATTAAGGGTTTCATATGAGCTTATATAACGGTCAGATTTGTTTTGATGAACAGTCATATTTTCAAAATCAATGCAGAAATATCACAATTTTTGCCAGGGTATGCAAACTTATGAGCACAACTGTATGTAGGTCAATAAAACATTTACTCTATCAGACAATGGTCTGAGTTTTGTCTTTAATATACTCTCAAAACCCAAGCACATGCATCAGATATAAGACCAATTGAGGACAATGTCCTTAAAGATATTCCATGATCAACAGTATCAAAGGCCTTAAATAAAAAGGAAAGCACAACTCATCTTAGCATCCAAAGCAATACCCACATAATTTATAACTAGTGTGTTTGCTTTAATAGTGCTTTAATAGTGTTTATGTCAAATTTTAAATGTGTGTTTCTGTGCCAGCTACAGTGCCTTGCGAAAGTATTCGCCCCCCCTTGAACATTTCGACCTTTTGCCACATTTCAGGCTTCAAACATAAAGAATAAAACTGTAATTTTTGTGAAGAAGCAACACACAGTTGATTATACACAGTTGGATTCTATTTATCATCAGGTCAACATTGGATCATTCAGAGTTCCTCACTGAACTTCTGGAGAGAGTTTGCTGCACTGAAAGTAAAGGGGCTGAATAATTTTGCTCGCCCAATTTGTCAGTTTTTTATTTGTTAAAAATTGTTTGAAATATCCAATAAATTTCGTTCCACTTCATGATTGTGTCCCACTTGTTGTTGCTTCTCCACAAAAATTACAGTTTCATATCTTTACGTTTGAGGCCTGAAATGTTGGAGAAGGTCAAAGTTCAAGGGGGCTGAATACGTTCGGAAGGCCCTGTATGTGGGGAGCTGCACATGTTTACAGACCTGGCTCCAAAAGGCCGGCCTCTACAGATTTCCTTGAATCCAATGCAAGAAAGGCATTAAGGAACTGTTACAGAGAATTGTCTGAAGGAGAACCACTGACCCACATTTCCATTCTATTCCAATAGGATCCATACACTACATTGAGGTTGGGTTGGTTGTGGAAGTTTATCAAATATATAGCCTGCAGATTTTGTTTGATTGAATACATTCATTATATCAAATTGATCAGTTTTCAGTGTTGCTGGTGTTGATATTTTCCTCACTTCTTTTGTTCCATCTCTTCACCACTAAAACATCATGTGCTGCATGGCTGGCGCTTTGATTTGCATGCCTTTTGGGTTTTCCACAATCAATTAGGTAGTGCATTTCCTGTGAGCTCTTCAGCTCGAGGAGCTCTACTCCAGCTCAGAGACGGCCCAGCTAGCGCGCTTTCTAGCAGCTGAGAGGATCTGTTGGACTACGCCCCAAGCGGCACCCTATTCTCTACATAGTGCACTCCTTTTGACTGGTTGAGTGCACTAGGTAGTATTAAGGACTCCATTTGGTATGAGTTGTATTTTTCCAATGGCTGAACATTACAGTGTGCTGACAAACTACTGAGGTAAAAGCAGGGAAAATTGAAATGGGCTTGGTGGATTGAGTTAGAGTGAATTGAACCTGTGACAGGATACGGTACAGCGAAGGCAATAACGGTCCACAGACCATGCTACAAGAACAGCCGACGTAAGTTGGCAAACGTTCCAGAAAGAGAATGCCAGAATATGTGAGAGAGTGAAGGGAAACCAATTCTGAACTGTAGCCAAAGCCAGCAAACAATCTGCAGAAAGAAAAGTGAGTTTGTTTTATGCAAAGTCATCAGAAAGCGGTTACTTTCACTGTAACTGTAGGCTGTAGCATTTTTTTTAATTTAATCAACTTCCCCCTCAGATGTCGTTGGGCATTAAATAACTGGGCTGGACTGGCCCTGTTGTGCTAGGTTGATCTCTTCCCAGCAGCAACAACTAACACACACTGGCTTGAATTACACCACCACGCTGCAGCCATCCATCACAGAAGGCTTGTTACATGGATATTTCTCAGGATTGGCTGTTACTATACATCACCACCAAAACCAATTGGTCCAAATGGCAACCTATTCACTCAACTACTTCTGACACAAGCTGCATAAGTAAACATATTTTTGGGCTCTGGTCAAAATGTGTGCCCTGTGGTTTGTCATTTGGAATTCAACCTAAACCTCAGTAAGAAGAGTGGCTGGTCAGTATAGAGTGCTTTGCTGACTTTCTGCTGAGTGTGGACTATTTATCTCAATAACACCCACATCCTTCCCCTCCTTTATCCTGGCTGAATTATAGGTTCAGGTTGGAGAATGGATGCCTCATTCATATGTTGTCAACAGGTTGAGAACCTATTGCAAACACTACCCAGCCTATGACAGTTATAGAGTACTTTCACTGTTATCTCTAGCATGTCTGATGCGCCAGATAGATAAGTTTGGGTTTTTCAGAATTCTGATATTTCATTAATTAGATAAACTGAAATGGACCTAAACACTGCTAATATTTTGCAGATAGTTTGTGTTAGCATCCTAAGCATTTTTTCATGTTTAGTTGCTGTATGGTATGATTAAATTATATTTAATTTGGATTTTCATTACCTTTTTGGGAGTTCTCAGTCTTCTTTGGTAAGTCTCTAAAAGCTTTGCACACCTCAATTAGAGTTTCTGTTTGTTATTATATACGCTTTTGTCAAAGTGGCATAATGGCTAGACATTTACTCTACTATTTATCTTGTGTAATACATAGGACACATCACAAAGTGTCCAATACTACAGTAGATGCAGCCTCCGCCATCTTTCCAGACTAAATAATAGTAAAATGTGATCTTTAAGATTGTCCAGAAGGACGACAAATGCAAAAGCTCCTCCAGGTCCAAACAGACATGGCTCACTGTTCACATAATCAAGGTTTTGGAATGGTCACAGTCTTATGACATAACCTATTTTGAAAACCTGCAATGAGAGTCATAAGCGAAGACTATGGAGTCATAAACATCTGGAGAGATTCTGCATGAATGAATGGTCTCAGATCCCTTGCTTTGTTTTTAAACATCTAATGTACATAAGCTTAGCAAAAGGTAGTGTAAATACCCGTGACAAATTAGGATTTCTTTTATTTCAACAATTTGACTTTCTCTCAGTTTAAGCATAACATAAACCTCATAAACAATATTTTTGTAGCCTTTTTCTGTAATAATTTCTAAGGGTCTATCAGTCTTCCTTCCATAATGCATGGATAGCTCGACATGCCCTACACAAATTAGGGATGCTATTGTACACATCGTAAAGATGGTTTCAACCTAATGTCTCACCAGCCCAGTTGTCAGTGTGTAAATCTTCTCCCTGTGGAGATTCACGGCTCTCGAAGCTCAAATTAGAATGGATATTTGTCTGTAGGTTAGATGTATGAGACACACTCCCTCGCTCCCCTTTTTCATTCACGTTCTTTCTCTCCTCCACTCCATCTCTCACTCTTTTACACTCTGTGCCCTCTCAGTCTCACTTCATCTCTCTCACCCCCCTTTTCCATTTCTCTTTCTCTCTCGGTAGCTGCTGTGAGAACAGCCTCTGTGCTAATGACAGTTGCTGTCGGCATCTCCACCTTCATTGACAACATCCGCATACGTTTTGTCTTCCTTTTCTCCTCTCTCCTGTCTTCCGCTGCTCCACTGAAGGTGTGTTTCAGATTCCAGTTGTTTGTCCTCCCCCTTGTTCCGTAGAACAGTCTAAGCAGAGCCAGATGGCTCATCACATCCCAAACGACACCGTATCCCATGATGTGTGCCGCATCCTACCATTGGTCGTGACTGAATGGAGTGCACTACATAGGGAATAGGGTTGCATTTGGGGTGAGGAAGCTGTCCCCTACACCTCAAAAAGAAGCCTTGGAAAACCTGAGCGGAGAGGTCAGCCGACGTTCAGCTCGGTGGAACCAATCAGCGTTCTTCAAGACTCGTCACAAAAGCGGCAAAGCGCTGGTCTCATCAATCACCAGTAAATTATGTTCCTGTTACAGCTACGTAGGAGCGCTATCCGGAAAAGCTGTAATTAGGAATTAAAAAGTCCACCTGCGAGTCTGTGTGGTCGTCGGTGTGCTGTAAATCTTAGCTAAGCATGTGGTTGGAGAGCGTGTTTTTCATTTAGCAAGGCTCACACACTGTAAATAGGAGCTATATGCAAAAACAACTGGAGGATTGTAGTTTGATGCATGGTGGGGAAGTGACAGTTGAGGAAGTAATTTAGAGCGCAAGGTCAAACCATGGAGGTTGGTTTTGGTGACTGATGTACGGTGGTCTGTCTTGGGGGCGATTGATCTATCGATCAGATTTATCTCGTTACCTTGTGGAGGCCATCCATAATGGAGGCGAATCATCTTCCTCAGAAATCAATCCGGCTTTTGGTCTTACCAAACTATGGGAGCTCTAAACCACGCTCCCACTAACCACACCCTTTGCTCAACAGTCAGAGCAACAAAATAAGCATTTATTTAGTGCGCCTTGGACTTCCTCACATCAACTCGATGATTGGAGTTTTCCTAGAGCTATTATGCTGACAGGGCAGAAGGAACAGTAGCATGTAGGAAATGGTTGTGTGCCAAATTACACACTTACACCCAGTGCTGTACATCTGTCCATGGGCCCTTCCTGTAATACAATTAAATAAAGAATAGGGCACCATTTGGGACAATGGAGGGTATCTGATTAGGCATATGATTTAGTACTCCGGGCTGGGCTCTCTGAGTAATTAAATTCCCATGCTTCTAATTGGCTGGTAGATTGAGTGCACTGCTAGGATTTCATCCAAGTGTGCCTGCGTGCACTGATACGGCATCCACTTTGTTTTCAGTTTCCAAATGAATGGTGCGTTCAGATTCTCATGTAGCAGACGCTGCTTCTGGAGCGACCTAAAGTAGTGTACGTATTCCTGCTATTTCATTATCCCCTATGGAAGTCAAACCCACAATCCTGCAATTAGAAGAGCTACAGTACAACTGCTTTTATAAAGCATGCCACCGGGGCTCTAAATCCATGGTGAGTTGAACAGTAGCAGAAAGACATTAACAAGCTATAAATAGACGTTGAGTCTGGGTGGACTTGATCATTTTTTTTGTGAATGGCCATGACACTTTTCAGGGGTGTTTCTGGCCAATCTTGCGCCATTGGTGAGATCTCTTTAAACAAAAAGCCAGCTTCAGGGTTAATAACATGCAATTGCACTGTTGATAAAAATGAATTTCACAGAGAAAAAAAACCAATTGATAAAAATGTATGAGTTAGTGTTATTTGTTTCTTATTTAAAGTAATTTAAACAACATAATAATTGATTGCATCATATATATAGACAACTGGGTTGTTTGAAGTCCACTATGTTGATATTTTGTCCTTTTGCCAAGTGTTTCATGGTTTTTGATTAAGAAGATTATCGTCTACAATATAAAAATTAAGTAAAACCCTCACTTTTGAGACAATGGTTTTCATGCATGATGTCATATAGAGATCTATTACTAATGTCTTTACTTTTTTGTTCATTATTGTAGAATGCATGTAAACCGTGAAGGATACAGTAACTCTGTAATATCTATATTGGCATTTCCCCAGGTCTGAGAACCTGTGTGACAATGTTAGGGGGACAAACAAAACGGTCACTACAACACTCGTACCTCATTGCAGAAATAGAGACGGTGGGAAGTACCCAAATTTGAGACTTGATACCTCTGGCTTCAAATAACCCATATGGACAAGTGGGAGACATAACGTTTTGACGCTCTCAAGCATCAATCAACCTTGAAGTTAAAGGTGGTGGGCGTACCCCCCCCAGCAGGTGGCGCCCTAGGTGAACGCCTCGGTTGCCTATGCCTACAAATGCCTCTGACAGTTATAATTTAGCTTGAAATAATGGTGCTGCTGTTGGCTGACAATGTATAAATACAGGCTACACAGACACTTTGTTTCTAATAAGTGCTCTGTGTGTGCATTGGAGTTTGAATGGAGCATTACTGGGTTGCCAGGTAATAACTTACTCCACAAATATGTTAATGGTGTTTGCTGTACTGCCCACCACAAGGTTGCCAGGTGAACAGTGCTTGAGGAAATCCAGATAGATTTGTCATGGCTCATCAGTGCCAGATTGTAAAGGCTGCAATGTTCTGTCACAGTTAATCATTGGGTTGCCAGATTGGAGGTGGGTTGACCTTGCTTTGTGGAGCCCACAGAGAGCACTGTTGTCCAGGTTGTCAGGTAAAGACTCGCTTGCTGACTGCATGGATTCATAACTCTGGCTGTCAACACACATGCACTGTCGTCTGAATTGTGTTTCTGTGTGCTTTTGTGCATCTGTATGTCTTTTGGTTTGTGTGTGTGATTGTGAGTATACCCAAACTCTAAGAACAAACATAAACATCACACATTACCTGTCCTGATTCAATGCAGTAAATCTCTCTGTCTCTCTCATAAATTGCACGTATGCTTAATTTGTAGCTGCTCAAAGACCCCTATCTTAGTCTGCTGGACATTTGGTGTAGTTTAACTCTTTATCCTCTTGTCCTGTGATGTGTGAATTTATGTAACGTTTCACCAATGTCTGTACTTGGTTGATTTAGCTTTTCAGCACCCTCTATTGGAACAGGGCACCATTACAGGACAAGGTGTTTGGCAAACATCTATCGAAGAGAAGTTACAATTTTATTTAGTCACACAGGTATGAGATAAAAATTCATTGAAGGCACAAGTCCAAAAAGTGTAAGCTAGCAAAGGTGGCCAACATTTATTTTAGTTCTATTTATTTATGAATATGATTGTGTTTTGACTTAAAGCTACTTAGGGTTGTTCTACTGACACCACTTTGGAACATTTATTGATGTTTGCTGAAACATTACTGAGGCATCTGAGAATGGGGCTTTCATGTTTACCGAAGTTAAGTGTGTGTGTGTGCGCGCACATGCTTGTATTTGAGGAAACGCAATAGATTTTCTTACAGTGCCTGGAGAAACTCTGAACTAATCACTTTTCTACACAAGAGTTGGCTGAACTACGTGGTGACATACAACCACCCTCAACATGCTACAACATACAAAGTACTGTGAGTGTGCTGTCATGTACCTTAATATTAATAAGAAAAGAACAGTTTAAAGAAGTACATTTTACCTATATATATATATATATATATATATATATGATTAACACACAGGAATCATTTGAATGACATTTCAGTCTTTACACTAAGAATCTCCAGTTCAATGTTGTACACAGTAGATTTGTTTCCTAGATCTCCCATGTCAAACAGATATTTGCCCCGGCTGTCATAATCAAGCCAAAAGTGACAAGGAGTGGGTTGTACAAACAGGCTGACCCTCAAGAGGTTTTTTTTGTGATTCCACATTTATCTCACATTTCCAAAATAAACACCATAGGCCAGTGTTTCCTAACCTTTGTGACTGTACCATCAGGGGTCCTAGAAGCCCTGGTTGGGAACCATTGCCCTAGGCAGAAGTGGTTGGCTGAACAATATTTTCACACATTCACAACTGCATCAGACTATGGAAAAAGAGCATTTGGAAGCTCACCTAAATATAGTTACTGCTGTAACATACAGTTTGCATGTGCATTGCCTCATAGGCTACACTGTACTACTTTCTACAGTACATGAGCAAAATAATTGTTTCCTGACACAGACGAAAGGTTGTTTCACCAAATGTGCATATTACCAAGAAAAGAGTTGAGAATATATTATAAAAATTAAACAAGTAGATGGATAAAGTAACATTTCCTCAGAAATCAACTGAAGTACCCCTTACGCATATGCATTGGGATAAGTGACTGATAATGGAGAACGTTATCTGTTTGGTGAACTTATGTTTTATTTATATTTTAATATTTTTGTCATTTAACGCATGCTCTTGCCCAGAGCTACTTAGTGAATACAAGGAGATCCCCCATGAGCAACGTATGGTAAAGTGCTTTGTCAAGGACACAATGCCATTTTGCAAACTCAGGACAGTCGAACTGGCAACCTTCCGATTACAAGTCAGACTCCCTAACCATTGAGCCATCTGACACGCCCAGTTGTCACTTACCATTGTTTATAGCTATCAAGCGCATCATGACGTTTGAACTATATTATAGAGCCGCATGCTTGCCTAGTTTGGTAGACAAACACAGTGCATAGAGCACAAAATGAAATTCATACTTGCAGCATTTTTGTGTAGAACAAATGTGGTTGCAATTATTATTAATACTACAGGACTATAATCTAATTATTACAAAAAGTGAAGTATTTTTCACATGTTAAAGGACAACTCCGGGGCTAGATGAACCTAGGGGTTAATAATGCATTGGTACAGAGTTGACCATTCTCTGGGATATGTTTTCATGCTAATGGAATGTGCTCAGTTTTAGACCCTGTTTACACGTTCATGGTTATTTTGAAAAATTTAGACATTTCCCTTAATTTGTTGTGAGGAACTCTAGTTGTGAGGACATAGATGAAGTGGAAAATAAATCACTTTTATAAACCACTTACAAGGCTCAAAATAGCACCACACTTCCATGGTAGCATAATGAGGGTCCCTACATGCAAACCAAAGTATTGAGAACTTTGTGTACAGGCAGTTTATTAGAAATATAGTTTAAAAGACAGTACTGTTCATTTATGCAGCCAGGCACCATCTTCGGAAAACAGACTCAACCAGTCAAACCACAAACTCTGTGCTACGTGAGCTGAACTGTAAGCAAATTTTTTTTGATTTTAGTTTGCGTCGCCAGCTGTAAGTCTTGCTCATTGAACTGCAATACCTCTTGCCATGGGAGATTCCAAGTAACTGTTCAGCTCTCATGTAGCACTGCATTTGTGGTTTGTCTGTTTTCCCAAGATCATGCCTGACTGTATAAATGAATGGTACTGTCTTTTAGACTATATTTGTAATAAACTGTCTGTACACTTACAAAGTTCTCAATGCTTCGGTTTGCATGTAGGGAGCCTCTTTATGCTACCGTGGAAGTGTGGTGCTATTTTGAGCCTTGTTAGTGGTATATAAAAGCAATTTCCTTGTACTTCGTCCATGCCCTCACAACTAGCCGTTATAAGGTAATTATCAGTTTGCACTAAAACTGCGCACATTCGATTAGCATGAAAACATATCCCAGAGAATGGTCGACTCAGAACCAATGTGTTCTTAACCTCTAGGTTCATTTTGCGCCAGAGTTTTCCTTTAATAAATTCCATGTTAATGTCTGGACTCCACTGTAGTGGAACTGTTGTCGTTTCACACACACATGCTTGCTAATGTATGCATTCATACTCAAAATGGTTAATTTGAGCAATACATTTGAACAATTTGAGCAGGTAGGGGATGGTCGAAGAATAAACATGATAATTCCAAGCACCGGTCACCAAACCATCTGATTCTCACACAGCCGTTCATACATACAAGGTTTTGCACATTCTGCAGCAAATTCAACAGTGATTTAATTCACAGGTGGCCGACCTGCACACCAAGAGTTGCTTGATAACAATTTGTTGAGGTAATTGTCTAACTAAGTAGTACCCGTCTCCCCCTGGGAGCATTGGAACCAACATTGAATTCAATACAAGTACAGACAGAGGTTCACACAGCAAGTTCTCCACATAAAAAGTCTGCCCAAGACTACTGGCAAGGTGCAGTACTGGATGCCTGCTTCACACTTGCATCATATTTGGCTGCAATTAAAAAGACATACTGTATTTTGTCAGTCTGTGAAAATAGCCCTAACTAAAGATAACAGTAATGCAAGTTTGCAGCAATAACATTGGCTGTCAGGATTAACATCAAGGGTTGGTACTTAAGCACGTTGTTAATAATTGCCTGTTCCATGTAACAGTCCAATGAGCAGCCCACTTTCTGAACCAGCATTGCCCTCTGGCTTCCTACCCACAAGAGAAATATCAGGTGGATTCAGGAGACCAGAGAACTCATCATCTTCAACAAAAAACAACTTCCCCTTACAAGAATATGTGTAGTTGTGTGTTTCTGGCAACTATTCACCTCTCCTCAGTGGCTATCAGATTTAATGTCATGTCTTGACATGTAGAAAGTCCTTGTAGGAAAGCAACCATTCCCAACATGGACAACAGACTTTATTACATTTGATTGATAGGACACAAACCAGGTCATGGTGTACAGAGTACTATATTAGATCATTATATTTTTTCAGGGTTATTTTGACACTATCAACACAAGATATGACAAAGGGAATACTGAAAGGTGGGAGTAAAGATTAATGGGTAGCAGCGTGGAATGAAACCTTGGGAGCGGGTGGAGAAAGGGGTATCTAACCTGGGAGCCTCGCAGGCTCTGCTCCTCTAGATATTGTTTCTTAGAACCTGTAACCTCACCTTAACAGTAATAAAGAGAATCTCCTCACCAATAGCAGCATTCTGATACGTGGAGTTGAAGACAGTTGAGTTTTTCCTGAAATCATGATGCTTGTACAGTCATATCTGCATTTGACTAATACTGAAGTGTTCTTCTTGATATTGGTTCCATCAAGTCTAACTGAAGCCTACGTGACGACATGGGGTTCTGGTATGACAGCACACACACACAAACACACATGCAGCAAAGCAAGTGTAGACAACGGGGCATGCCCGCATGAGGTGGGGTTTGATTGCAGACGCAGCAGGGTGGCGGTAGTAATTAGGTTGCAGTGTCATGCTAGTGATTAAGCGGTGATGTAGGTGTGGAGCTCAGTCGACACGTCTGTTAAATTGGCTCTGGTTCTGTTGATACTGACATGAATAAAGCTCTAGGTCACAGATTATTGCACAGTTAACTTTTTTGTGAGAATGTCTCCCATGTTGCTGCTATACTGTAAAGAAAGTCTCCCAAATGAGGTCAGGATATTGAAAAGTCTGAAAGGAGAAATGCTCATAACAGAGATGTAAACACAAAGACATGGCTGAAAGTATTAGGACCCTTCCACTTAAAAAATATAAATAATAATAATTCTCTGAATTATAATATTTCCAAAAGTGTTTGTAATCAATCATTCTTTATTTCACATTCAATAGTACAAAAATGTTGCTTTGATTTACGACATAACATGTTGCTTAATAGTAAAATAAATCAAATTTACATTGACAAAAATTTTTGTACTCTTAACCTAATGTCTTTGCACGTCTTTTCGAAACTGAAACTGCAATAAAGCGCTGTCTGTAGCTCTGAATAAGATTTCTACACTTTTCGATTGGTAGTTTGGCCCACTCTTTTTGAGCAAACCGCTCCAGCTCTCTCAGGTTTGATGGGTGCCTTTCTCCATAGATGTTTTGGAATGGTCCAATGTTTTTTTTTTCTTATTCTGCTTTTTAGGTATATTTTGGGTCATTATGCTGGTGGAGGAGCCATGACCTTTGACTATGACACAGCTTTTTGACACTTGGCTGTATGTTTCCCTCCTAAATGCTGTGATAGTCAGACAGATTCAAGGCACCAAGTGCCCTTGGCTGCAAAGCAACCCCAAAACATCACTGAGCCTCCGTTGTGTTTCATGGTAGGGATGGTGTTCTTTTCTTTGAAAGCTTCCTTTTTTCCCATCGACATACTTTTGTTTCGTCAGTCCAAATGACATTTTACCAGAAGGATTGTGGCTTTTTCACCTGCATTCTGGCAAACTGCAGTCAGCTTTTTCAACCATGGAGCTCATTTTCATTCAGTCAACTTCAAACTTTTGCACATTGATTTTGAATTTTGGCTTAGATCGGTTAGGAAATGTTCCTTCTCATTTGAGAATGTCTTTAAGGAATAAGCAAAAAGTCAGTTCTTTACACAGCTTTTTTGTTTTGGTGCAAACCAAAGACATGCATGTATGGATGGCAAAATATTTAAATTTCAACACTTTCAGGACAATTTCATTTAGGCCACTTTCGGCCACATCTAAATTTGATAAAAATATTTTGTTTGTGTACATTCTTTTGTGGTGGTTTTAGTAGGACAGATCTCTAAGATTTACTAATGCTCTTTGGAAAGTCTGTAATGAAGACACGTTACAGGAAACCCTAAAGATAGAGTTGTCTTAAAATATCAGCAGAAGTTGGCACTTCACTTTCAAGAAAGGGAAAAAAAGATTTTTATAATGGTGTGGTCAGAGGCGATGATTTGTTATGACTTTTCCTCCGAATAGAAATGGTTAGTTCCACTTGGCAGTCTCTCCCGAGTCTTGTGCCACACACCCGCACACAGCTTCTCATCTCATATTCAGAAGCTGCAGCTTGTTCCTCCAATAGACTGAAGTGTTTCCAGACCCCCCTCCTTCAGCTGTGTACATGGCTAAATCCTTAGCTTTAAAGAAACATTTGCTTAAAGTGTAATGAATTTGTATGAGGCTCATTGATAAACATTTACGTGTCATATTGATGTCCTGCTTGTTTCTTTCCTCCCACCTGTCTGTTCTTATTTGTTGTCACTTAGTATCCACTAATTGTTGGTGTATCCCACTTTTTAAAATTTTAAATGCCGGGTGTATGCTCATGGCCCTCGGGACAGACTTGATCCTGACTGCACACTGACAAATGGTGCCCTATTTCTAATTTAGAGCACACATTTTGCCTTCTAAGGCTCTGATCAGAGGTAGCTTACTAGAAAGGGAACGGGGTGCCATTTTGGACAGAGCAGTGACATGTCAACAAGACTGCACTGCTTCACCACTAACCTTTTCACCATTTATTACCCTTTTTCAGATGAAGTATATATTGATAAAAATAGCAAAAATAAAACAACATGGCATCACTTTGGATGCTTTGACTGCATACATTTTAAGCTTGGCACATATGGGACGGTTTCACGGACCCAGATTACACCTAGTCCTGTACTAAATAATCAAGTTGAATGGAAATCTCCATTGATCTGGCTTTTATAAGTCCAAGACCAGGATTAAACCTTGTCCATTAAACTGGCCCGATGTGTCAAGTCAAGTCAGTTTATTTATAAAGCACATTTAAAAATAACCAGTGTTAATCAAAGTGCTGTACAGTGATATAAAAGTAAGATAACAAAACATGAAAAAATCATAACACAGTTTGCAAGTGTCTCTAGGCCAATTTAGAAAGCCATTGAAAAAAGATATGTTTTAAGACAGGATTTGAAATCAGTGATAGTGTGGGAAGACCTAATTGTAAGTGGAAGTTTATTCCATAGCCTGGGGCCCACAACCGAAAAAGCACGATCACCCTTCGATTTTAATCGAGACAAAGGAATATTTAAAAGAAGCTGATCAGATGATCTCAGAGACCTAGAAGGATGATACAATTCAAGTAGGTCAGAAATATACAGAGGAGCCAAACCATGTAAAGCCTTAAAAACAAGTAACAAAACCTTAAAATCAATTCTATACTTGACTGGTAACCAATGGAGAGAGGCCAGTATCGGAGAGATATGGTCCCTCTTTTTGGCACCAGTCAGCAGTCTAGCAGCTGCATTCTGAACAAGCTGCAATCTAGATATAGATGACTGGCAAACTCCAGAGTACAATGAGTTACAGTAGTCGAGTCTGGATGAGATGAGAGAATGTATAACAATCTCCAAATCATTATGAGAGAGGAAGGGTTTTAATTTTGCAATGGTACTCAATTGGAAAAAACTACTCCTAACAACCGAACTAATTTGTTTGTCAATTTTTAGCCCAGAATCAAAAATGACACCTACATTTCTGGCGAAGGGACACACTTTTGTGGACAGGGTTCCCAGGTTTTTGCTTATTTCAAGAATTGATTTGGGAGAGCCAAACAATAAGACTTTTTTTTCAGTTTTACTCTCGTTGAGTTGGAGGAAGTTATTTGCCATCCAGCACTTAATATCAATAAGGCAATCAAACAAGGACTTCAAGGAGTTCGTTTTGCCAGTTTGTAGCGGTATATATAGCTGTGATGTGTTTAAGCTTGGCCCAAAGCTTGATACGTTGAAGCTCGGCCCATAACTTGATGTGTTTTGTGCGCCATGGCACAGCTTTCCTCTGAACACCCCCTCTCTGGGGCTCAGTGCTCAGTCCACCACAATTCTTAACCCTTTCCTCCTGGTGAATTTACACTGCTCTTCCTTGCTGGATAGAGATGACCTGATGTGTTCTACTATTGTCCTTGTTCTAACATTAGTACAGAATGGGATTTATACATACAGTGCCTTGCGAAAGTATCCGGCCCCCTTGAACTTTTCGACCTTTTGCCACATTTTAGGCTTTAAACATAAAGGTATGAAACTAATTTTTTGTGAAGAATCAACAACAAGTGGGACACAATCATACCCTGGAAATCCAGAGTTCTCGCGAGAGCACAATTTTAATTTGCTCAGCAAGTTACTCTGGCACCGAGTAATTCTGCTCATTAACCATGCCCTTGTATCCGAGCTGCACCAATCACATCCATGTATCTGATATAGGCGTGCCAGAGGCGTGTTAAACAGATGACGACACGACAGCTCTGCGACCTCGAAGTCATAAGTAAACATTGTAAGATCGGTATGGATTAACACCAGTTGTTTAAAACGACTTGGGCCACTACAATGAACGAGTTAAACTTGGCTTTTTGTCTAAAAGAGGAACAAAAGACGGGGCTCGAATCGTTCCTTTTTTATAAAAGGACGTTTTTGCTGTTTTGCGACCTGATTCGGCAAGAGTTTTATCTACCAGTTAGCTCCGCAATAGGGTTAGTGAAAACCCACTGGTGATTGGTCGTAGTGTTATCCAATTGCGTACAGTGAGATTTTCAAATGCACGCTTGGTGCCGCCCCTCGAGTTGAGTCATTTACATTACTCAAACCCAGACCCTTAATCGTTCAGGATTTGGGTCTGGATTTTTCCAGGCTAGCACAATCATGAAGGGGAACAAAATTTATTGGCTATTTCAAACTTTTTTAACAAATAAAAAACTGAAAATTAATAAGTTAATACTTTGTAGCGCCACCTTTTGCTGCGATTACCGCTGTAAGTTGCTTGGGGTATGTCTCTATCAGTTTTGCACTTTGAGAGACTGAAATTTATGCCCATTCCTCCTTGCAAAACAGCTTGCGCTCAGTGAGGTTGGATGGAGAGCATTGTGAACTGCAGTTTTCAGTTCTTTCCACAGATTCTCGATTGGAATCAGGACTGGCCTTTGACTTGGCCATTCTAACACCTGGATATGTTTATTTGTCAACCATTCCATTGTAGATTTTGCTTTATGTTTTGGATCATTGTCTTGTTGGAAGACAAATCTCTGTCCCAGTCTCAGGTCTTTTGCAGACTTTATCAGGTTTTCTTCCAGAATGGTCCTGTATTTGGCTCCATCCATCTTCCCATCAATTTTAGCCATCTTCCCTGTCCCTGCTGAAGAAAAGCAGGCCCAAACCATGATGCTGCCATCACCATGTTTGACAGTGGGGATGGTGTGTTCAGGGTGATGAGCTGTGTTTCTTTTATGCCAAACATAACGTTTTGCATTGTTGCCCGAAAGTTCAATTTTGGTTTCATCTGACCAGAGCACCTTCTTCCACATGTTTGGTGTGTCTCCCAGGTGGCTTGTGGCAAACGACACTATGGATATCTTTCAGAAATGGCTTTCTTCTTGCCACTCTTCCATAAAGGCCAGATTTGTGCAGTATATGACTGATTGTTGTCCTATGGACAGACTCGCCCACCTCAGCTGTAGATCTCTGCAGTTCATCCAGAGTGATCAAGGGCCTCGTGGCTGCATCTCTGATCAGTCTTCTCCTTGTATGAGCTGAAAGTTTAGAGGGACGGCCGGGTCTTGGTAGATTTGCAGTGGTCTGATACTCCTTCCATTTCAATATTATTGCTTGCACAGGGCTCCTTGGGATGTTTAAAGCTTGGGAAATCTTTCTGTATCCAAATCCGGCTTTAAACTTCTCCATAACAGTATCTCGGACCTGCCTGGTGTGTTCCTTGTTCTTCATGATGCTGTCTGTGCTTTCAACGGACCTCTGAGACTATCACAGAGCAGGTGCATTTATACGGAGACTTGATTACACAGAGGTGGATTCTATTTATCATCATTAGTCATTTAGGTCAAAATTAGATTATTCAGAGATCCTCACTGAACTTCTGGAGAGAGTTTGCTGCACTAAAAGTAAAGGGGCAGAATAATTTTGCTCGCCCAATTTCTCAGTTTTTTATTTGTTAAAATAGTTTGAAATATCCAATCAATTTTGTTCCACTTCATGATTTTGTCCCACTTTTTGTTGCTTCTTCACAAAAATGTTTATGTTTGAAGCCTGAAATGTGGCAAAAGGTCGAAATGTTCAAGGGGGCCGAATACTTTCGCAAGGCACTGTATTTCACTAAAGTACATAGATACAACTGTGCCATTTATTGCAAGTGTTTCTTAAAATGTATTGAGCTATTCCAAGCAATGTAACAAAGAAGGGTACTTATACGATTTATGGATTCAAAAAGAAGATTTTTCTAGTTAACAGGTGAACAAATTTTGTCACAAGACAGAGGACATTTTGTGGAAATTCAGGTTCCACTGGGAAAGATTTGTACTCTTTACTCTGTAAAGAGCTTATATTTAGTCTAATGTGTATATCAAATTATGTTCAGGTAATAACTAAATGCTTCTATAGATGTCAAGCCCAATGTTCATATCTACATTTAGAGTGTTATAGCACATTTATAACAATACATAACATAATAATTAATTAAAATTAAATATGATCTGTCATATGCTATTTAGACACCATGTTTCATATAAATAGTTGAAAACTGCTGTACATTTGTGTATTTTCCTTTATTGCAGAAAATGGGTTATAACACCATAACTTATTGGCAAATAAAACCCAGCTTTATTTATTGAAGAATTCAGAATGTTTTTTCGGATAACTCCTTTATAAAATAAAACAATCTGGAGCCAACCCAGTGTAGACATCAATGTTTCTGTAGTGTAGCGCGAAGACTGACAATCAGAATTGTTTTAATCATCACTTCTGCCAGTTACAAACGGTGTTCTCATTACAGGGAAATGCTTGGTTAGCAAAGACTTCCAATAGAATAATTAAACGAGTAGCACAATACAGCTATACATCCATGGAGCAGTATGTACAAATTACACTGGTAAGAAAAGCACTGGATAAAATGTATTAAGTAGTATATATACAGGGCTATTTGATTCTGCACAGGGCAGCAGGGTAATACAGTATCTGACCAGTGGTACATGATGATACAGTAACTGACCAGTAGTACATGATGATACAGTAACTGACCAGTGGTACATAATGATACAGTATCTGACCAGTGGTACATAATGATACAGTATCTGACCAGTGGTACAT
>JACXGM010017849.1:0-10347 GCA_016801145.1 Umbra pygmaea | reverse complement strand
CGAGCAGAATTGACTTTCTAGCAGCGCGACTTGATGATGATTTAATCAACTGCTCTCTTTCACTTCTCATCGCTGCGCCTGTCGCTTTTGCAGGTGCCACTAAATGAGACACTCACGCTTGTGGGGGGAGATAGAAGAAAAGAAATGTGCTGTCATTACTTTTTCCCAGACAAAAGAGGTATGCAAATGTATATGTGTTATAAAAGGAGTGGGAGAAGAAAATCTAAGAAAATTTAATATAATGGAAAAACCTTTCTACTGCGCAAAGTAAGAATGCCTGAGATCAACACTGACAGGCATTGGCAGGCTGTTTGTATGTCCTTTAAGCACAAGATGCCGTGCTGCCTCACACAGAAAATAAATTAACCAATAATAATGTTAAAAGAAAACAAACATTTCACAAACTACGTGTCAACTGATGAAGATGTTGCAAGAGCTTCAAGTTATTTTAATCAGACAATCGTCTCTACCGTTTGAACGGTTTTTGCAACAAAGTATTGACATTATCGCTAAAATATATGAGTGTCATCACCAGCTATGTAGTCCTTACTCCAGGACTGGGGAAGCTATGCACATTATCAGGCTACAACAACTTAGTTTGAACTTCAAAGGGTGGTGCATTGCACGAGCATTAAGCTCCTTTATAATAATTTATATTTATTCATCCCATTGCAATAACAGGTTAGTAGCTAAGTGAAACATTTTTTCATGACAATATAGATGGACGGATGCACCCTCTGGTTACAATTGGACTGCCGCGACCAAGACTCCAACATTTACATGAACACATGACAGCTGTATATATGTTGTATATGAGTGGCAGGTCACCCTAGTGGTTAGGGCAGGGGTATTCAACTCTTGCCCTACGAGGCACAGGGTCTGCCGCTATTCTGTTTTCCCTTATCATGAACCCACCTGGTGTACGAGGTCGGAATAAGTCTCAGATTAAGAGGGTTGTAATGAGTGGAATTGGCTATAAAGGCAAAACTTGAATAGGCCTGAGTTAGGGCATCTGTCTGGTGTCCATATGTCCCAGGTTCAATTCTCCAACCAGTGGTGCAAGCTTTGTTGTTCTATTTGTGAGCAGGAAAGGTAACCCTAATTGCTTCCAGGTCATAGCTTGCAATATGTATCCAATTGCAATATATATAAAATTGCTACATATGATATTGTCACCGAATCACTGAGGTATTATTGTATTGGGACCCAATACAATAATTATTGTATATGACACCCCTGGCATATACCAGCCCTAATTACTCATTCAAAGAATGAGGTACAGTATGCACATATTTATTTGATCTTACTAGGCAAGTCAATTAAAAACAAATTCTTATTTACAATAGTGGCCTGGGAAGAGGTACAAAGGTTATTCTGTAGGGAATGGGGGTTGGGACGTGTTGCAAAAGCACCGGATATAACAGGAGAAAAAACTGCCAAAAATTATTTCTGAAAGTAAAAAAACAACCCACCGTAACACATTAATATATACAACGACACACAGCACCATGCAGTACAGTACAACAATGGGACCATTTAGAACACAGGACCATAGCTCTTGGACAGGGAACGGCAGCTTGAGGAATTCTGGGTAATTTAATGCAGTCATATACAATAAGGAAACCATTACTCCTGAGAAAGGCGGGTGGGGGGCAGTCGCAGAAAACGATACTCGAGCTAGACCCAGCGGTATTTACACAGCTCCAACATTATGCTGTACAAGCCAGACCCAGACCTCAGTGTTTAGGTTAAGTAACAGAGGAATGTCAAACATTACCTTCGGCACTCAGAGCTGTTGATATTGGATTGTATCCGGAGCACTTCTGATTGCCCCAACCAACCCTCCATGAACCCCTTCTTCCCAACCTGCCGTACACTCCCTTTTAGGGTGACTGTACTACAGAGTTCCCCACAATCTGTCCAAGCATCAACGCCTTGGTTTATATGGGACTATAAAGTAGAACATGATTCTGCTCCTGTAGGGATCAAACTGAGAGGAATATCAGCTCAATAGGCAGAAGAAACATGAATCACACAGGAAACATGAGGAGCTATATGTCCTGAAAGGTAAATTATTCAGCTTGCTCTGCTCTCATAAGCAACAGCATGGTCTGTCTCTGGCTGTGCCAAAACCTCCAGCAGAAACATTGACTGTGACAAACACTCATGTTCCTACTGTTCCGTGCTTCAGCTCCTTCAGAACACAACCTGATGGACTGTGGACCGGTGGAGTCCCTGGATCAAGGGACACTTACATGTACATGCAGATGGTGTGTCGATCAAACCAATACACTTCCTCATCTATCATTCAGAAAGGTTTATTCTAATTTCACGTTTCTAATGTCACAACAGCCTATGGAAGATCCTCTTGAAGGTCTACTGAGATGAAGGCGTGGATGTATCATTGTACACCATCAACATGTCTGGTACCAGCCTGCGGTTTTGCTGGTCACTCTCCATGACCCTGGAATTAATGGCAGCGCCATCTGTTCCGTTGAATGGGCCAGTGAAGCTGAGTACTGGGGAGGGTTATCTGCCCAGGACACATTTCCTGCAGGATCACTGAAGGGGTTAAAGCTGGAGGATAAAGGCCTGTCTGTCTGAACGCCAGGTCGCCTGTCTCTCTGCCTGCCTGGGAGCCAGTGGGACAGCATGAAGAATGACAGCTATTGCCAGGGTCAGCTCAGCCTGTGCCAATTTGATGTGCTGCTGTCAAGAGCTCCTTGTTTTTTTTTTGCTTCCCCTTCCCAGAGTAAAGCTGCACGTCCTGATGGTTTTCTGATGCAAACAGTCTGATGCAAAATGGTTTTCTCCCCTCCCGCTGCCTGCGCTTCCATCTGCTGCTGGGGCCTGGGCGCCGCCAACCGCCTGCCTGTCACAGTGTGCCTGGAAATTAGCTGGGGAGGAGGCGCTCGCTTGTGCTAATTACATTTTAATCATTGGAAATGTGTTGGCAAATCAAGGCTTGATTGCCATCTTGGAGCCCTGCGCTCCTCCCTGCAGAGCAAAGCGGAAGGGAGGCCCGCCTGCCATGGAGGCGGCTGTGCCCGGGCCTGAGGCTCCCCACTGCCTCCCTCCTCTCTCCGTGCCACCCTCCCTCCTCCTCCAACATGGCGCTGTGCCGGGCTTACTGCTGGGTCTGGGCTCTGGCGTGTTATTCACAGGGAAATAAGGGGCCAGGATGGTGCTGAGGCAGGCAGGGACCGGTGCCACGCTCATTCGCACGTACTCATGCCCACACAGGGCACAGCCTGCCAGCCTGTCCCAGGACCACCCCTGTGAGGTGACGAAGAGTAAACACATCCTGGTAGTTTAGGGAGGTGGAGGAGCTCAGGTTTCACAACATACGGTATGCACCTTCAGTACTGACGACCGCAGCTGGCTGGTCCTGCAGTAGCAGCTACTGAATGCAGAGCAAACTCCTTTTAGAGAGAAAGACAAAGACATTGCGGTGGAAAATAATTTGTCTCATTGTTGACCAAGAGTTTGTATCATTGTTGCTACAGGACCTTGGGCTGTTTATCTAACAGATGTTTGGATGGCTGCTTCAGACACACAAGAGGCCGGTCCACATCAAACATACACTACTTTGTTGTCATCAATCATCCACTACTTTGATGTCATCAATCATACACTACTTCCTTGTCATCAAACATACACTACTTCCTTGTCATCAAACATACAACACTTCCTTTTCATCCAGGCACATTGGCTATTAGGCAACTATAGATGACAAATCCTACAATTGGTTCTGGTCTCTGGCTCAGAGTGTGAAAAACAGTTTTTATACATATCCATTTTGTATAATGAAAACCGTATCTAAATCAGGGTAGTTTGTTTAACAGACAAAAAGTAACAGGTCAATAGTGATTAACCACACTAGTGAACAACACAACCACACTAGTGAACCACACAATCACACTAGTGAACGACATACAGTAACCACACCTTTGAACCACACAATTACAATAAAGAGTTCACGTGGAATCTTAAACCACACCTCTCCGAGTCTTACTAGAAACAATTTGTTCCCTCTAATTTTCACTGCCAAATCCTCCTTATACAGTTGAACAAAAACACTAGATTTCCAAATAGAAGGAAATTCAAAACGACATGTGTGACTAGGGAGGGTCATTAAAATAAAGCCAAGGTCTGAAGTGATGACATCTAACATGTACTTTCCACAGCATCTGCTTGATGTCTAGCTGTCATATAAAGTATGGAGGGGGAAAGGGAACAGTACAAAGCCCACTGGTAGCTGGAGGGCTTCAACTCAGGCTGCCACACAGACACACTGACATACGGCTCTCGTCCTCCACTGGCCAAGAATGTCCTTCCTGCTGCAGTCTGGTCGGATCTCACCACGCCTTATCCATCGCTCGTCCACCCCTATCCAATAGCAACAGGCCAACATCTGAAGGCAATTTCCTTTCAAATGTAAAACCTTGCCCAGAGGACATTCATTTAGTCTGTGAACTAAGGTAAAGCGAAAAGGGATAAATGGTGGTCGGACAAAAGAACCCTTTATAAAATAATAAAAAGCTTTATAGTCTATGACCTCTGGTTTCAATTCCCGAGAGTGCAACATTACCCAGAGTGTTTTAAAGTCAAATTCCTCTGGGATTAAAATAACAAATTCACTTTTGGTTTCTGTTGAATACTGTTTTCCATATCGCTTAATCTCTAAGTTTATATTACAACAACACCAATTATGGCATTTAGAGTGTGGTGTGTGCAACCAGATTCAATTTGAAGGTGTTAGCGCAAAGGTACAACAGTCATGCTTGAAAGGTAAACACCTGTTTGCAAAGGGAAAATCACACCCACACATACAAACAGATGCACTGTCTCAAATATTATGTGGTGAGTTGGTATCTGTGTGTTTTAACAGTCAAGAAAAGGGGGTGTCTATCTTTAAAATAGGTGTCAGTTAAGCAACCCTCCTAAACAGATGTGCCGACAGAGCCCCGAAGTGGTGCTTGGCACAGACAGATGGTGCAGCAGGGCACAGCTCTCAGCTGATCTGCAGGGGTGGGCCCCTCCTGCCCTCCTAACCCCCCTGCCAAAGATGGTTGGTGGTGGGGGCATTAGGGAGGGGTCGATCAGCAGGTATTTCTACATTCAACGTCTTTGAGTGAAGAGGCATCTGAACATAGTTCTCTGTCACAGAGAAAAGCATTTTACTGAAAGTGAACAGGAACGCGTTGTAGGATTCTTTATCCATGTAGGTGCATGAAAAGTTATTCCCTAAAAATGATCTAGAAGTTTCTTCTAACTTGTGTTATCATTTCCATAGTGTTTGAATTTTCACTGCTGTGACCTTTCACACAAGAATGTCGAGAGAGATTACCGGTGGTATACGTGCGCAGAGTAGAGAAACCTGCATGTTGATCTGGAAGGTGTATAAACTCACGCGTGATGTAGCTAGCCAGTGTGTTTAGTTAGCATACAGCATGACTCCTATGGAACAACAGCCAGTGATTTAGCTGATGATGAGCTGCATGGTTTTGAGTGCTCGGTAATTGTCACTACAACAGAGCAGTGATGAGCAAATAAAGATAATTCCATTAACCAAACAGGTAAGGAATGCCTGCACACAATTACATACATTCGTACAAATGCCCTGGAGGTCTATTGGCTCGCTCATAACCTCGGGAGGTGGCATCTCAATGATAGTGAAATCAAACGTAACATTCAGGTGTTGGGGGGTTGAGGCTCCAAGCAGACACTCATTCAATCAATGATTAATGGAAATAGTTTGTGACAATTACGTCCATCAGATTTTACTGTTTGCAACATAACGGCATTTCCCCTAAGACAGGGCCACTTGATGTACCTGTTAATTAGTGCACACATTACACAGTGATGTCTGCTGCTGGCTTTATTTAAAGTGCTTTTTAAACACA
Organism: Umbra pygmaea; assembly: GCA_016801145.1. NCBI lineage: Eukaryota > Metazoa > Chordata > Actinopteri > Esociformes > Umbridae > Umbra > Umbra pygmaea. The sequence continues at coordinate 4,441 of JACXGM010017849.1, read as the reverse complement.
GAGTTCACACGCAGAGTGTCATTACGCCAATATCAGCCTTATTGGCCGTATGTGTTCAGGTTTTATGTATGAAGATTGACACAGGTAAGATACACTCAACACACCTGACTACATCGAAAAGGATGTAAAAGTAAGTAAATGGCTCAGCGGTTAGGGAGTCAGACTTGTATTAGCCGGGTTGACAGTTCGATTCCCGATTGTGCCGAATGTTTTTGTTGTCCTTGGGCAAAGCACTTATGTTGCTCCAGGGGGAATGTCCCTGTACTTACTGTAAATTGCTCTGGATTAGAATGTACACTAGAATGACTAAAATGTAAATGCAAAAAAGTATGTTTAAAATGCTGTGAGAAACAATAGTATCCTATATCCAAAAGTGATCCACACATGTAATTTGAAGTAAAATAGCATACAGTGCACTTGAAAGGGGTGTAGGAAAAATATATCCATCTAAAGCCAATCATATCCACCCCCCCATACCAGACACGACACCAGGGCCTATCTAATACAAATACAGTATGGTATACCAATGTGCCAGTATTCCGAGGCCTGGATGTACACTAAAGCTGCCCCTCCTCCTTCCCCACAGAGTGGCTGGTAAAGAGGCAGGATTAGGTGCTCCATCTGTGGCAAGACTCTAATCACTTATTTCCTCACACCTGACGGCACACTATTAACTTTCACTGTCTCCGGTGACCCTGCGGGTCGTTGCCCATCACATCAAGTTTTTATTAGGGAATTTTCCTCATCATTAGCCAGGGCCTGAAATAAGAACCATTAATATTCATCTAGCCAGCTCAAGACGAGGTCCGTGGATTTCCATCATCATTGTAGTCACAGAGCCGCTATCGTATGCAGCTGCCAAAAGTGTGTGTGAGCACATTCTCCTGGTATCATTATGGGCTCCAGAAAAACAAATGTCTAGTCCTGGCTCTGCTCAGCTAAGGCGGAGTAAGAACGAGATGGGGATGCTGATAGTTGCCAGCCAGCTGACACAAGTCTCTAGCAACAATCTCCCTTTAGTCCCATCCATGAAGAGCTTGTGGAGGAACTAGCTAGCTGTCAATGCTAACAGCCCCATAGACAGACCTATACATAAACAAGGGAGGAATAGTGGCGCTAGCTAGCTGTCAGTGCTAACAGCCACATAGACAGTCCCTAACATAAACAGGAGAGGAATGGAGGAGCTAGCTAGCTGTCATTGCTATCAGCACCACAGACAGGCCCATACATAAATGGGCAGAATGGTGGAGCTAGCTAGCTGTCAGTGCTAACAGCCACATAGACAGTCCCTTACATAAACAGGAGAGGAGTTGAGGTGCTAGCTAGCTGTCAATGCTAACAGCTCCATAGACAGTCCCATCCATAAACAGGGGTGGAATGGTGGTGCTATCTCGCTGTCAGTGCTAACAGCCACATAGACAGTCCCTTACATAAACTGGAGAAGATTGGAAGAGCTAGCTAGCTGTCAATGCTATCAGCACTATAGACAGACCCATAATCAGGGGCGGAATGGTGGAGCTACAGTAGCTAGCTGTCAGTGCTAACAGTCACATAGAGAGTCCCTGCCAAGCACACAGCAGAGAGACACAATGGGCCCTCACTGCAGTTCACACTAGAAAATTACAGCAGAGGGCTTTTGTTTGGTGGGACATTGCAGGTAGCACGGTGTCCGTTAAAAAAGGGGTTAGTAGAACATGTTAAGGCCTTGGAGCACAGATAGGGCAATGTGTATGCAGACAGTAATGCTGTGTAGCCTTAGACATCATCAGTAATGCTAGGCTAGCACAGACATGGATACTCATCCTAGGCTAGCACAGACATGGATACTCATCCTAGGCTAGCACAGTCTTTCGTAAAGGTGCTAGGACATGGACAACACAGCAGCATTACCCATCAGCTCCCTGGCCAATCAAAGTAAACCAAGGAAGAGTAGAGCAGCACTTATACAGACTTGGAAAAGCCCATTTATGCCTCGAACGCACCTAACTCATCCAACAGCTGTTCCAGATAGGCTTCTGGCCCTTGATGAACCAGGCGTGGGGGGTTGGTATGTCCCCACTGCCTTCAGTGAGAAGTGGCCTGTGATTATTTCCTGGGAAAAGATGATATTTCCGATTCAAGATTGCGTCAGATGACGCGCATCTAATGTAATTAATGTTACTAATGTAATTAATATTACATTAAGGGTATTTTATTAACTATTTAGAACGGGCAATTCATATTTAATAACGAACGATATGTCCGTGTTAGGGGAGCAATGGTGAAGACCTAATTTACATCAATACTTCTAACTAGTTTGTTGTGATACTCCAGACTACACTTTCCGTAACTATTTTCACTATAAGTATGGCACTGGTAGAAGTTCAAAACCAAAACATTAGTATGACATCACGTCTACGTTTTTACCTGACCAATCAGTGATTTAACCCAACTGGAACCACGGATAAGACCGCCCAATCGCGCTGCCAGCACCAGCTTCCAGACGAGGCTGTCAGCCTGCAAGAACCTGGGGAAAGGTTTGAGTTCCAGAGGAATGGAACCGCATCTAGAACCTGGTGTAACCGTGAATTTCACGGTTCCACATGGTAGTGGACCCGTGGCTTTAGAGGAGTGCGAATAAAGACACAGAGGAGTGAAAATAAAGACACAGTAAGAGAAATCGGGTGAGGAAAGAAAGATCCCTGATGTAAATAATGGAGTAGGTAAATCATTCATTCTCAACCACATACAGTAGACTGTAGCACAGTACATTTATACAACTAGGACTTTGTGTTTTCCAATAGAACTGTAGATATTCAGTAGAACACTCTTCAAAGAAGACTGCATGGTGGATTACATTACTGTAAACACACCCAAGAAGACACAGTCATGTAACTGTGTCTTTACAACGATCTCACTTCCAGTGACAAAAACACTGATTTGTTATTGTAATATTGTGATTAGGTAGCTGTCAAGCTGCACATCAGAGAAGGCTTATTATGCAGGATGTAGTCAAATAATAGCCACAGCAGTGTTCCACTGTCAAGACCGTGTCGACACCACATGCAAACAAGCAAAGATGAATAAACATTAGTTGTTGTCGAGCTGCCGCCGCTGCACTAGACTTTGAGCCGGCAGGCTTGCAAAAGATCCACTTTGTACAAAATAAAAATATTTAATTTGAAAGACTGATGCAAGGGAAAATGAAATTAAAAGGAACTCATGCTAACTGTTAAAACAAATTACTTGCAGCGTGCTAAATTACATTTGCTCTTCCATCAGAGAGATCAAACGCACCCAGCACCAGCACTCCTTCCTGTGCTAATTATCCAGTGCCTTCACCTCCTCCTCGTCCCAGGGGTGCTCATAAACACTTCGTCTGGCTTTTTGTGTCTGCTTATTTGTTTGTTTGGTTTATTTATACATTCCTCCATCGCCCCAACTGTCTCATCGTCTTCTGCTTTTCTCTCAGTAGCGTGGTGCCGGCAGCAGACAGGCAGGCTGGGTGAACAGGGCTCTAACGTAATCCTGGGGAGCCAGGGACGACGCGTGCTCCTGAAAAACGTGCTCAATTAAAGCGGGATGGGCCCAGCGGGACTGTTCCTGGGGGAGACTGGGAGCGAGGGAGGTGTGAGTGACACAGCCCTCTAGATGGGATTAGTTAGCATGCTAAGTGGAGGAAACTGGATGCATCCAGGAGAAGGGCAGAGGGTAACGGGCTGCGTCCCAACCATCTGACATCCTGACTCCCACATCAACCAGTGGCCAAACTGGCCAATCCGAGAGCATTCCCTAACCCTTAGATCAACCTGTGGGACAGGCAGGGAGAGAGAGAAGTGTGTTTTCAGTTGAAAATAAGTGAGAGAACGTGCCACATTTTATTAGGTAACAGGAGAGAAGCAGCTCCCTGCTAATCACAGGTCCGGGTGCAAAGAGAAGAGCAAGACCAACAGCCTGGTGAAAAAGGCAGCGAGAAACAAGAACATCATTTTTTTAACTAATTACTGCATTACATTTCCTTTAAAATTCACTTTCAGTCTCCAAATATACTTTCTATTAGGTATTCTTATCTGACCTCAAATGATTTCCAGTATTTTTACTATGGTATCTCCATCTAAAACTGGCAACCAGAGAATTCTCAATGCAACCCACACATGGTTCATGCTTTCACACCGATTGCCTCAGTTGGGGGCCATCAGTTGGGGGCCATCAGTTCTGTGAATGGCACAGGTACCATCATGCATGAGAATGGGCCTGTTTTGAGGGCTAGTGCCATTCAATTCTACAGAACCACACGCTAACCTTGCAATTGTAGCCAACACATACAACATACAGTACTAGCAAAGCAATTTTAGCCAACCCAATTTAGAGAATAACACTATATCCTAGAAAAATGAAGGGAATCCATTCTACAGAACAACACACTAATTAACAGGGGCCATCCCATTCTACAGAACAACAA
>JACXGM010017848.1:9429-19654 GCA_016801145.1 Umbra pygmaea | reverse complement strand
CTCCCATGCAGGGGATTTAAATGACGCGGGACGTCCAAGCTCCTCCGTTTCTCCGCTCGCCATGACCATGCTGTGAGCGGACTGAACATGCGCAAAACTTTTTTATTTCAGTAATCAATCCGCGGATCACGTGTGTCCCGAACCGAAGATATTGATCCGAACGGATCACGGATCAATGACGATCCGTTGCACCACTATTGCTTTGAATAGCAGTCTCATACTGGCTCCAAAATTCCTGCCATACACTAACATCTCCGCTGAACTTATCAATTTGTAGCTTAGGCAGTCTCACTGTTGGTTTGTTTGCGCTACCATCACTTGACTGAGCAGGCCGTGTGTTACTCACAGTTTCATGTTCTCGGATCACTCGTTGAGCCCGCGCTTTCATCTCGATGGTCTCTGTATTCCTCTGCGAGTTCAATCTCCGCCTCCACGTCATCCAGCGAACTGTGTTCCTCCACTATGCTGTCCAGCTCCCGCAAACTGTCCTCCTTTGCTGACAACACGGCTAACATGTCCCGCACACGGTCGATATCCTTGTCTCCCTTTAGTAATTCAACGTCGATCTGGTTTAGCAGTCTCGTTGTGGAACTCCGTATCGTCCTACGCTTTCTTTTGGACCTTTCAAGTTGTTCCACAACGGCCGGTCGCTCTCCGATATCTTCGTCACTCATAGTCTTCTGTTTCCCGGGTTTCGGCACCAAAAATGTTGTACATTTATCGTCTTATCGACTAGGAATGACGTTTAATGAAAAAAAAACAAGTAAATACAGCGTGCTTGTTCAGCTAATCGTTTGCGGCAAGATGCCGTTGCCAAATCACTAAAACAATAAAAACATCCACGTGAATCACGTGCCTTTCACCATTGCTTAATGCCTCTTGGGAAATAAAGTCAATTCACAAATCATAATTACAAATGAATGTTTTTAACCACATATGTATCTGAAACATGAATTGTTAATCTTAGTGTTGTGTATTAAATGTTAACTTATTCATTTTAACTTAATAATCTTAACTTTCGTAACTATTCTTTTAAATAGTCTTCTAACAAATAAATTCTCAACAATGTATATATTTATACAGTGTATGTTTATCCCCCCCCCTCAATTTTTTCCAATAACCCTGCAACATCAGCACCTCCACAACACCCTCTTGACAGATCCGGGATGATAAAGTGTGATCACATCCAAAACGATTTTTTCTTTTCACACTGTTCATCCAACAAGGAAGCCGATAGTCAGATCATGCGTGGGATGAATAACACTCACTAACTACACTTCCACGATTTCATTTACAGGCGCCAGGTCTGCACAAAAAGAGTTGATAGAGCGACGTTGCAAGGTAGATAATCTGATTTATCTAACCCAAATCCCAGGCATCGCTATGTCAATTTGCACTGCCTCGTGCTGGAGGTCCAAGGGAAAATTGGAGAGGCCACATTCAGGCTCAAATCACTGATATCATGATGAAGATGTGTTCCATGTTTTTGCTGAACTTTTTTTTACAGTGAAGAAAACGTGTCTGTGCATCTTTTTTTTCTTTTCTTTACAACCCCCCCACACACACTTTCATCTTCACCATGTCTGTGTGTTTAAAATTAAATTCTATTCTTCATGCTTGTACCACATTTCCTCCTCTGTGGTACTCCCAGCCTATTCTATTCTAGGTACTCTATACTGTACTAGGAAACTGTTCTTCTGATACCTCTCCCCATCTCACAGGGTCTCCTGGTGGCCATCCTTTACTGCTTCGTCAATAAGGAGGTCAGTATGCAGGATTGCTTTCAAACAAGCCCAGGGCAAATTTTCAAGTCACACCGGATGTTTTGGAACACTCAGCCAGTTCTGTTACATGCTGAGTGTGGTAGCTATCCAATAGAGGAGCTCACTGTACATTTCCATCCTTCCCCACATCTCCCTCTCTGTTTGTCTTCTCTCCCAGGTGCAGTCAGAGTTAAAGAAGAAGTGGCAGCGGTGGAGGCTGGGCGTGACCATCCTAGATGAAATGCGAAACACTGGCAGCAACACAGCACAGGGGGGAGTTGCTATGGAACAATGTGACCATGACCCGCTTTGCCGGTCTGACTGTCCAAAGGATAAAACCCAGAACCTCTCCTTGGATGGCTTTACCTCAGGAGGACACCCGCTCCCACAACACCACCACCCGGGGGTCAAGAGAGGCAAAGCCTACTGCTACATCTCTGGCCGCAAGCAGGTGCTCAACGGCCTGGCTGGAGCCGCTCTTGACCAGGGGGTCGGAGACGAAGCCGTCAGGTACTCTGAGAGCTACTGCTGAGTTGCTGAGGGTGAATAAACAAGGGCGAACAAACGGCACACTGTTATTTCGAGTGGATGGACTCTGAATCAGACTGAATCAGACTCTGAATCACCCTGATTCTCTATGTCTCTCTCTATGGCTTACTTGCTGTTGCATTAAATTATTGAATTAATAGGTGTGTGTAGCCCATAGAAATAGAATGGATAGAAAGGCCATTGAGCTGTTTGGCGTGGTCATTCGATTAGTACACAACAAAATGGCGATTGTTGTTAGTTGTCACGGTGACAACACGCAAATCGGTTTAATGCGGAAGTAGGCCACTAGATCTTTGCAATGGAATGGTACAATTAAAAATGTCTGCCGCTCTGACCATTCTGCTACATTGATTTTAATTGGAATGGCATTTCTATCCATTCCATTTCTATGATGTAGCATGATCCAAGACTCTGGATGATTCACAGAATTCCTTATCTGCACCAGCCAATCCCTGCTTCTGCTTGGTGTTGTCAAAATGAGGGTTGGTGTATAAAGTAAGAAGTAATCAGTGATTGGATTACCTCTAACCAATCAGAATCTCAAACCAACTAGGCTGTATCTAAACACAGCATTACCTGTAGTGCTCTAGATTTGGTAACTCTCTTTGGTGTCTGTGAGATGTAAGAATTTTCACATATGTTTATAAAATATATATAACATCCAGTAAAACACAAATGTATGTGGACATTGCATTGTGTGCGTTTGAGCAACCATGGGAAAGAAGACATCCAAGGTGACATCCTCAAGCTACATGCTGAGGAATGCTACTTTAAGACACTTTATTAGGTCATCAGTTTTGTGGTTAATTAAGGTAATTCGGCCCATAAACTAAGCATGAGCTAGACTTTTGCTTGCCCATAAACTAAGCATGAGCTAGACTTTTGCTTGCCCATAAACTAAGCATGAGCTAGACTTTTGTTTGCCCATAAACTAAGCATGAGCTAGACTTTTGTTTGCCCATAAACTAAGCATGAGCTAGACTTTTGTTTGCCCATACACCAAGCATGAGCTAGACTTTTGTCTGCCCATATGAGCTAGACTTTTGCTTGCCCATAAACCAAGCATGAGCAGGACTTTTGTCTGCCCATAAACTAAGCATGAGCTAGACTTTTGTTTGCCCATAAACCAAGCATGAGCTAGACTTTTGTTTGCCCATAAACTAAGCATGAGCTAGACTTTTGCTTGCCCATAAACTAGGCATGAGCTACACTTTTGTTTGCCCATATACTAAGCATGAGATAGACTTTTGCTTGCCCATAAACTAGGCATGAGCTACACTTTTGTTTGCCCATAAACTAAGCATGAGCTAGACTTTTGCCCCTTATAGCCCAAAGCAGGAGGTTTAAAAATGTACTTGCTTAGTCTCCAAATGTCCAGAGCAGAACACTGATGACATTTTTTGCTCTGACTCTTTTTTGGGGATTATTTCTTCATGGTTGTTGCCTTTCGCTCTTTATCCAGAAAACGTGGAAAATATTTTTTGCTACTATTTGCCAACTGAGGAGCGTCATTTAATGTGCAATGGATATCATAAAAATGTGTTAATAGTGTAGGTGTAGTAGTATACTGTATGTTGGTGTTCGACAAACTGTCTGTTAAGGACATATACTGTAGAATGTTAATGAACCAGTGAGACAGTGATAGACCAAGGTTGGTCAATTTAATGTATTAAACTAGTCTTTGGTAATGTACAGTAAGTACAACATAAAAAGCACAACATTAAATAAACTTATAGATATATATATAGACATAACTCTATAATATTGAACACATATAAATGTTCAATAATTGCCATTTTTGGACAACAAATGAGTCTGACAAAAAAAAGTATGTGCAGCCCTCATTTGAATTTCACTCTTCTTTTAGACATTGAAATAGAAACAGACACTACAGCAACACTAAACACTCCGTTTGGGCTGTTCTGTGAGTCGCCAGCTAGCACTTTCACCCAGTCAACGACAACCTCCCATTAAACACAAGGGAAATATTTTGACCTAAAAAGGCAGAAACTGGCAGGAAAAAAATGTGGGAAGAGCGTGGAATGTAGTAGAAAAAAGGTGCGTGCTCACCAGACCTTTTGTCACTTTAACTTGAACAGTATGAAAACTATGTGACCTGCAGCGTCGAAGGGAGTGAACTTTGATAATCAATGTTCAAGGACTGATGATCGTTTACATGCAATATGAGATTAAGTAATTAAATTAATTTAGTGAGGAATGTGGAGATTTTTAACTGTCCGTATGAAATATGGTGTATTATTTGCCTAACCTGTTAACATAGTGGAAGTCATTGAACAATGGAATGTGTCGATAATACACCAGCTTCTGTTATTAAAAAATATGACAATATTCCTTTATGTGGTAATGGTAACCTCTCCACAAAGGATTTTTTCCCAGTTCATTTGTACCATCACAACTCGCCATCCAGCTAAAGGTGTTATGTCTCTGTGAGTACTGCTCAAGCGGATTTTAGTCCCATCACACTTCTTTTACTGCCTTATAGCTTAATTTAGCTAAAATGGTTCTCAACAGACCACCAAGATATACATTTGTATATCTTATTCTAGACTTACACTGTGTTTACAAAGCTACAGAAGGATCCCTTTTGTTCATCCTCAATGGAGATGTGTCCATCTTTGTAAGGGTGATTATACACTTTTGATTCAAACGTTCAGCACCTTTTTGGCAAAGAAGAAATAGAAGAATAGGTATTGTGATCAATATAATCTGTCATTGTTTTGCCTCTTCCTGTAGTGCAGAGCTAAATAAATGAGCTGGAATTAATTTTTTCACTTTGACCTATTTACCTATTGTCATTGGTGGTTAAATGAAATATAGGCTATAGTGAACTGGTTTATTATTGTTTTTTTTTGCATTTTAACAAATTAATTATGCACTGAAGCATATCTTGCACATGTCTTGCGGTGTTCTGTATTGAGTTGCGTCTTTATTTGTGTACTTTGATTTTTTGTTGAATGTTGTATTCTTGGGGTTGTGAGCTGGGGAATGCAGCACCATTCCCCCTAGCTATCGCCAAGCTAACGCATCACTAACATATACAGTCACCAGCCACTTCATTAGATACACCTTGCCAGGTCAGAGTTAGACCCAATTTTGCCTTCATTCTTCATGGCATAGAAAGAATCCTCTTGAGATGTCGGTCCATATTGACATTATTGCATCACGCAGTTGCTGCAGATTTGTCGGCTGCGCATTCATGATGTGAATCTTCTGTTCTACCACATCCCAAAGGTGCTCGATTGTCTTTAGGTCTGGTGACTCTGGAGGCCATTTGAGTACAGTGAACTCATTGTCATGTTCACTAAACCCTTTTTAGATGATGAGCTTTGTGACATGGCGCGTTATCCTGCTGGAAGTAGTCATTAGAAGAAAATTACCATGTAGTGATAAAGGGATGGACATGTTCAGAGGTGGAAAAAGTGTTGAGTAAAATGTATTTTATGACTTACAGCACTCTGAGTTCACAAGTTTTGGGAAGTGATCAGGTAAAGGGAGTTCATATCATATGATTTGATTTATATTTTCTTTATTAATTCTATTAGTGTTATAGGTCACCAGCAGTGTTGGGCATAGTTACTTTTAGGATTACTTTTTAGTCCTTGATGAGTTCACAAGTTTTACTAAAAGTAACTATGCACAACACTGGTCACCAGTAAGTTATGAACTCAAACTTACCTCACCATTTTGGTCTTAAGTAGGGAAAGTAGGGTTTGTAAACTCAGAGTAACTTAGAAACATAATTGCACTTAGTATTATTCCCCCTCTGGCAGCAATACTCAGGTAGGCTGTGCCACTGTAACCATGCTCAATGTGTGTGGTAGCAGAACATTTTGCAGCAAAAATTCAGACTCATCAGACCAGGCAACGTTTTTCCTATCTTCTATTGTCCAATTGTGGTGGGGCCGTGCAGATTGTAGTCTCAGTTTCCTATTCTTAGTTGACATGAGCGCCACCTGGTGTGGTCTTCTGCTGCTGTAGCTCATCTGCTTCAAGGTTTAATGTGTGTTCAGAGATGCTCTTCTGCATAGACTCGTTGTAACAAGTGGTTGAGTTTCTGTTGCCTTTCTATCAGCTCATACCAGTCTGGCCATTGTACTCTGACCTCTCATCAATAAAGCATTTTTGTCTAGAGAACTGCCACTGACTGGAAAATGTCTCTTTTTCTGACGCTTCTCTGTGAACCCTCGATATGAGTGTGTGGGAAAATCCTAGTAAATCCGCACTTTCTGAAATACTTAACCCAGCCCACCTGGCACCATCAACCATGCCATGTTCAAAGTCACCTAAATCACATTTCTTCCGCATTCTGATGCTTGGTTTGAACTTCAGCAGATCATCTTGACCACGTTTACATGCATAATTGACCACATGATTGGCTGATATAATATTTGTGATAAATGTACAATATGTAGTTTTTGGCCGCTAGGGGTTTGTCAATCAAAACAATAGCAAAAGATGTACTTGGATGACATCGGGAAGTAGCGTGGGATCATGGGTTTTGTTATCGTCGTCAATGACAACCTTCCAATCTAGCGTTTCCGGCAGAAAAAATTTTCACTGACAAAGTAATGTATTGTTAAAAATATTATAACTTTATTCACGTTATGTTTGGCGGTTTCCTTGAACTTAATCTAGAGCAGTCAATGGTTTATATGACGCCATTGACGGAAGAAAATAAAACCGTGTCTTTGAATTATATTACAAATTTCTCTGGGTTTGAACGTTGGTGGAATCATTTAGGATAATGTAAGTACACAACTAATAAATATATAATATAGGTATATTGATGTTTGCTTTTTTAATGCAAAGTACGTTATTTGTTATTTTTTTGGAAAACTACATATTGTACCTTTAAACGGCATTTGAACAGGTGTACTTAATGAAGTGGCTGATGAGTGTACATTCTAAATAAAACAACACATAATACCCAAGTGACTGTACCCTTCCTAAGTACTTTACCATCTTTATCATGTAATAGCATGTACTTTTTTTTTTTTATTAAACATGTACACTGTTAGTTTGTATATAAGCATAAATATACAGTCAGATAAAATGGAATGTGTTTAGTAAAAGGTATTTTTGGACATTTGATGTTCCTAGGCTGTCGCAAACATAATTTTTTATTCTGTTCTGTTAGATCAGAGATCCAAGAGTTGGCAGTGGGCATAAAGCAAAATTATCTAAGTTTCTTAAGTTTAATAACTTCAAAAGTGGCACTGAAATCTGTACAGTACAGCTCCCACAATCTTATTATTAACAATTTATTGTAGCCAATTATAAACTACTTCTGTCAGTGCCAAGCACCTCCCAATAAAAAAATGAAAATACTAATACTGTAGGTCAGCTGTTGACCCAAAACCCGATGCTTTGGGCATTAGCGTGACATCTGTCCCCCTCCAGGCCTAACGGACACAACAGTGAGGTTGTTTGTCCTTATCGATACAGTAGCAACAATGTAATTACCACTTCCACACAAATGTTCATACTCTACGTACATATTATGCCCACATGTTTAGATAAGTGTAGAACATTAAAAGAAATAATGTGCTCTGACAGTGATCAGATTTCACAGGAGTTTCTCAATCAAAAAATGTAAATGATGGAATATAGAATAGTATCTGGTCTATTGAATATTGTGTATATTGTGAAACATTTTTTATTTTACATTTCAAATTGTTACTTGTTGTTTTTTATCCTATTTTCTGTACTGAAAAAGAAAAGGATTTATTATATTTAAGCACTTTAAAAGCACTGACCTTTATGTAAGAATTGTGCCGTGTAAATAAAGTTTGATGGTTGGGTTTGATAAAGTCAAAGTTAGAAACTGATTTTATCGTGACAAATATTGGTTCCAAGTGTATTCAAAACTTCTGAGAAAAAAAATATTTTACTGACACAAGTCCCACATCCTGTATGAGCATTCACTGCCACCTAGTGGAAGTCTTTTGTTTATACCCAACTCCAAAATGCATCCTTTGTCCTGATTTTGTCCATGTCCTGATTGTGCCCACATTAGACAGGTGTAGATTTAAAATCCCATGACCACTTCCAGAGGTAGTCAGGCACACATTATTCAAATTTATAGAGATAAGGTTAGAAAAAAACATATTTTGATCCATAATATCATTGGCATGTTGTAGCATTCAAACCCAAATATTACCTAGAAAAAAATATTTTGCCTGGATTTCCTTGAAGAACAGCAATACCACTTTGGCTAGGTGTGGTCAGGAAATCCTCTTCAGGGACCCAGAATGGGGCAGGGCTATTTGGCTGAGTGAATTCCAGGAGGTATGGCAGATTCTGTCATGTCCCTCTAGCAACCACGTCTTTGGATGTGTACTTGGAGATTTTTGCTTTTGTCAAATTAACAAAACTGAGAGAGGCACATGTAAGTCTATTTACAGGGTAAACAGTATACAGAAAGGAGACATATTTAACCACCATACATGGGTGCACTCAGAATATGGACAATCTGGAATCTGGAGGTCAGGTCAAAGGTCACCACAAAGGTCACATTCATTATAAACAAATGTTGCAATAGTTTTCTGCAAATGTACAGATTTAAACAGCATTTCCCAAATTTCCGTTTGAAATGTGTTTCTGTCCTACATACAGAGAAAGCACACAATGAGGCATGGTCTAACAAACAGCTAGTGTTGTGTCTGGGATCAATCACTTTAAATGGAAAAAGCAAGTAGAAATGTGTCTCTGTTGATTTGCTCCTTATATGCAAATAGGGACAACCCATTATCCTAGCATGTCCATTAAATTCTGTGTTATCAATGAACATACATTATTTTTACTAGTAGCATTCATGTTGGGGTCATTATTTCTGCTTGACTGAGACACCTACATGGTGGAGGGGTGGTGGTCAGGTATATCCCCCCCCCATGAAATAGTAAGTCACATTGACTAATAGCCCCTGACTCCCCAGTATGTAACACCAACCTAAACCTCTGCTCTGGTGGCATAGATCATTGCTCTAATGATATGTACTAATATCCTCATTATTTCAACAATACTTGGGCTAAACCTAACCTTTTTGTAACACCAGGATATTGCATTTGCAAGAAGTGATTTGTATACTTTTACAGTAGCATACGGCTAGATAACATTGCTACTATGTAGTTTAGTATTGCTGTCATCAGGATCTACACAGCGAACAAGTTAACTCATGTTGAAGTGAATAGATGTTGGTGAATACAGTCATAATTTAGTACTGCAAGGTTGATTATTGAGGGAGGTATGGAGTGTTACATAAAAGACACCAGACTAGAAATACATGTTTTACAGCTTTTAGAAGCGTGTCAGTAGGAGAAAGCTGTGTTTTCACCCTGTGAAATTCTCCACAGAGCACATTTAATTATATATTATTTCTTCAATTCAGAAAAGAAAAATAATAAATTCCTTGTATGACATGTCATATCGTGCACAGCAAGTCTAAAGGAATAAGAGCTATACGATCAATTAGATTTTAGGTTTTCCTGATCTTCACATAACAGGTGTAGGGTCTGGCCAGACGGCCGATAAAATAGGACACCACACTGACATCGATCTCTTCTGGACTTTTGGTGCCCCTGAATGAGAAGTGCTGGAGGAGGGACGTGAAGAAGATGAACAGCACTGTCCTGGGGATCCCCATTCCATCTCCTAGGCAACAGCGCTTCCCTGGGGTTCAAGAGGAGAAGTCAGCCTGCAACACTGGGACAGCAGCCCACGTATCAACCAGCAGCCCACGCGTCAACCAGCAGCCCACGCGTCAACCAGCAGCCCACGCGTCAACCAGCAGCCCACGCGTCAACCAGCAGCCCACGCGTCAACCAGCAGCCCACGCGTCAACCAGCAGCCCACGCGTCAACCAGCAGCCCACGCGTCAACCAGCAGCCCACGCG
>JACXGM010017847.1:0-19457 GCA_016801145.1 Umbra pygmaea | reverse complement strand
TGACACACAGCTCTGTTGTCACACTGCAAGTGCTCATTCGCTGTTAATACATCACCAAAAAAGTATTCTAAAACTATGTACATATAAAAGTTGTCATTTATTGCATATACATAATATACCATAGTGATATTCAAAGTGTTACTGACGTTTAATTGTTGGATGAAAAAAATTGCCTCTTTTATTTAACTGCGCGTAACAACGGTGGCCTAAATAAAATGAGCACTTGTCAGAAAGAGAATTCAAAGCAGTCCGCGGGATTTTGCCTAATCCCCCTACAACTGTGTCGGGTGAATTGTCAATCCGAATAATAGGTTTTTGATATTTGTTGTTAGGCTACAAGTAACCATTTCATGCAC
Organism: Umbra pygmaea; assembly: GCA_016801145.1. NCBI lineage: Eukaryota > Metazoa > Chordata > Actinopteri > Esociformes > Umbridae > Umbra > Umbra pygmaea. The sequence goes on along the minus strand of JACXGM010017847.1, from coordinate 19,101 downwards.
AATGCGTAGAATGGTGTCGGTGTTCCTTGAGTCTGACTTCATGATTGGATTCTGCTAGGCGGCGTTCTCGTTTCACCAGAGAATCTTAAACACCCACGCCCACACAAATGTAACGGGAGGCTGTCCAAGTTCTCAATTCAAAACAAGTATCTTACTTCGCCATAATATCGATTTTTTATTATTTTTCATGTTGTATCATGTTTGGTTTCATTGTCGAAGAAACATCTGCTTGCAATTTCTATGGGAGCTAATTCAACCAATTGGATTATTTTATTAGTAATCCCATATTATTATAAAACGAGTTTACAAATGGAGAGTGAAATGCTGATTAGGTTACAACAGTAAAGTTTTACACCTCTCAAGTGTGAAACTACCTACTGATGGACATCTATAAGTAGACAACTAAAAGGAGTAGTTAGAAATCCAATACAGTGATTTGCACAATTTGTCAATCATGTGAAAATCATTAATCTCACAGACTTGTCTTCACAACATGTCCCTATTGTAATTTTCCTATATTAATTAAGACAAATTAATAATGAATTTGATGTATTGAAGCAATATACAAGATGCTATTGAATTTTCTTTTATATTTAAGTTGGGAAGATTGGCTGGTAAAATTAGGGCATCAACCAGCCCAGAGGCGTCATGCCCATTGAAAATGAGGGCACGTGCCACCTCAGATTTTTTAGCCAAGTGGATTTTCCTTTTAATATCAGTATTTGTGGGCACCTGTTTCCGTGTGTTGTGCACAATGTGCCCCCTTAAAAAAATAGGTGCATGACGCTTCTGCACCAGCCCCAGTGGCTTAATTTCCCAGTTTGGTTACGAGTTTGAACTGCAACTGCTTGTAGAAAAATAGATTAGATTGAAGATAGCAAGTGACAGATATTCTGCGAACTCTGTTACCATGGTAATCTTATGTCTCGGTCATAGAAGTAAAGAAATATGCAGCAGTATACCATGTTATTTCTAACTTCACATTGAATTGAATTGCTGATTTTAAGAGCAATTGAGTTGGCTATTTTTTCTAGACAACCTTGGTTCCATTGCAAAAAACACTCCCTGAACACAAGGGAAAAATTAAAATGTACTTTTTAATTCCCTGGTTTCAACATGACACAGGAGAAATTTAGGCCTATTTCTTGTTTCCCAGAAATACAGACATGTGTGTTAATAAAAAATAATGTCTGCTTCGGACAAGTAGTTTGTGCTATCGGATAAGTAAAAAATTTACTTACTTGTCCGACGGACAAGTGGCCAATAAAGTTAATGTCAAGCCCTGGAGATGCTCTAGTCACTAGTCTACCTTGCCACTCCAATGATACCTGTGGCAGTACTGTCAAACTGTAGGTTGCCTTGGTTGCCTATAAGCAGCAAAAAGCAAATGAATAGTCTAGAACCACATGTAAAAGCTGATGTAAAGATTGGAATATATTCATTGGGGCTGAGCTAAAAAGTGAAACAGAAACAAAAATAAACATCAATTTTTTATTGGATATGTTCCAATACCCTGCTTCTGCATATTCAAACCTTTTGTTGGCAGTGCAGCTCACTTGCTCATTCAGGTTACATAAACGTATGTGCGTTCAAAGGGCAATGTGTGTTCATGTTAGGTCCAGATGTACAGATGACTTCTGCTCTGCCTATTTTTACGGGCTCTGGTATCATTCTGGGTGTCTTGTGTTCCTGTCTCTCCATGTCCTGCATGTTAATGTTCTCTCTCGCTCTCTGTTCCTTGCTCTCTCTCGTCTCCTGGGTTTAACAACTAGAACCTTTTTATAATGAACCCATCATGCAAAGGGACAGTTGGTTTACTGCATTTTTAATACGACTTCTTACCTACCCTGAGTGATCAGCTTGCATTGTATCCACCAAACAACCGGAACAAATACCACCCTGGTAAATTTGAGTGTTCCATCTCACAGAGTCTCTTCAGAGACAATCATCAAATAATCAAAATTCCTACAATAGAAGCGTTTGGTTGTTATATATTTATTGGGGAATATTAGGTATTTTAATACCAATGATGTTCTGAACAAAAATACCAAGGAGATAAGACACACATGCATATTACATTTCCTTTAGTAAATAGCCAAAGGTCTGGGTGATGTATGGTATATGAAATGTTGAGGTTTTGGGCTCACTTGGAGTATCAAAGAGTCCAGACCTGACCCATTCATGTCAATCTGTGATTTATTCACTCCCAAGTACTGCACTTTCACTACATTGACTATAGCTTCGTCCCTCACACAACTCTAAAAAGAGCCGGGTTGTTTTAAAGCAGAGAGCCATGATGATATGTGCTCAATGTTGTATAACAAACCCCCTCTTGCACATAGTTAATGTATCTGTCACCCACAGCACAGGGGCTATAATCCCCGATCTGCTGACACTGACAGGCTGCCGCTGCTCCTACTTATGGTGCAACTGCTGGTGCTGCTCCAGCCTAGATTATTAGCTTTTAATGTAGCCTAGACCTTCTACAACTATTTTTTGTTTTTGTCACAATTACTGACACTCGATTAATGGTTTGTTGACTAAGTTGCTTGAGAACAACCTCTCATTAGGTAAAGCATATGCTATCCCTGGCATTGCCAGCATGCACGCTGTGTTCCCATTGACATCCTCACGCTCCTGTGGTGATGGGGAAGAGTTAGATGTCAAACAGTGTTTTTGCAAGGCTCCTAGTGTGCAACTGCGTGGGACTGGGCCTATTTGGAATGAATGGCCCCTGTTGGATGAACGGGGGGCTCTCCAACTGCAAGCGGTTCCCCCAACAATGAAAATGGACAAGGAATGTGTGGAATAAGTTTAGAACGTATACTAAATTAAATGTTATATTAATTAGCCTAGATATTAAAGTGGAAATGATTGCATTTTAACTTGGCAGATTTGAAGCAAACAGACAATCATAATTTATGTAAAATATATTAAATATTTATTTATATTTAAAAACCAGTTTTACATTAAATATCAAAAATAGGTTATATTTGACACAGAATTCCATGTAGAGTAAGGCATTGTTGACAGCATAGATTGTTTCAGTTAGAATATTGGGGAATGCTATAAAAACATGCTTTTTTCCGTAGAAAATTCTATGAAACTGGCATGGCTTGCCAGAAAATGTTCTAAAGGACATTATGTTTTTTCTAGGTTATGTTTCATCACATTCCTGTTGTTAAAAAGCTGTCAGATCCACTGTCAATAAGAGAAATATGTATGTGGCCAACCTCTAAACGTAAGTGCACACCGAACTGATTGAAGGGCTTGCGCTCGCTTAGCGTCCACTGAACCTTGAACAGTGTTTTGTGGACTAGTCACTGTTAGCGACTAACGATTCCTCTTGTAGAATCACAACAAAGATCCAGATGCTAGTTTCTACATCCCAGGGTGGTAGTAATTGCTCTCACATCTGAGCACTGACCAAGTGCACGCATGTGCTGCTACCTTACAGGTTTTGCTTTGACTCATGACCAAAGTATGTAGAATTGCTGGATAATAACCTCTTAACAGCAATAAAATAATTTCACCCTGTCATAAAACCAACTTAAAACTTGGGATTCTTAGCAATTTATCAGCTTGTAGCACAGTCAAGGTTTCAACTAGAGGTCAAAAGATTATGATTTTTCAAAACCGAAACTTATTGATTTTCGATTATTGGGAGACCAAAGATGGCGTTACTGATTAATCTGAGGATTTTCATATTTTTAGTAAGTAACAGCAATTACAACAATCTTTAATGAACAATGAAGACTTATGGTGTAACTTCTTTATACAATGCATCAATAAAACAGATTCTGTCTCAAATTAAAATTGTACACAATATCTTAACTCTTTTGACTGAGTCTTAACCAAAACAAATTGTACTGTCTATTTACTATTGTAACGAAGTCACTCCAATTTCTCAAAAATTCTTTGTAGGGGAATTTTTTACATGAGAATGAATACAGTCTTCTAGGAGTTGCAGTTTAAAATCTAACTAGTGATATCACTAGGCCTATGGGGGCTTTTGCCACCCTAAAATATGTTTTAGCCCCCCAAAATAATACATGTACATCATTCATTTAAATATTTTTTTTTCTCTATCATTTTTGTGTCAAACTTGCAATCATGTATGACTTTATTGACTACAATTGGCCGGAGCTAGGACCTGAGGGAGGTTGCTGCAGCTCTAAGGTTAATACAACATTTAGATGATGTAGCGACACTCTGTGACTAGAATTAACACTGTTACATGTATGCATAGTGACAGACTTTCTGTGATTCCATCCAACAGGATTGAAGCAAAGATAGATTCCTAAAATGTACATTTTTGGTAAGTTAATGCAGATGGATTATTTATGACTAATTTACAAATTAAATAGTAATTTACAATTTTACTCTATCATTAGTCCCCACCGCCACACAAATTTTTTTTTTCTAAAAGCCATAATGACTATAATTTTATATTAAGATGTTATTGTAGAAAAATCAGACCATTTCGAAAAATTCTTCCAGGTACGGCCAGGAATGTAGAAGGGTTGGCTGGTCTTCCTGGCTATCAACCTCCTCACTGGTGCTTGGTTGGGACATTTCGAGTTCTCTTGAGTCTGCGACATACGTCTGCTATTTCCTTGCTGGAGTGTTACGAGATTTGTGCAGGTGCGATGGATCGCGTACAAACCAATAGGGTGTTGGAATGGTATATGTTTATACTTCTCATCCAACCACAATCAAATTCACTTTATTCGGATGGCACGATTTATCTGGATAGGTTTTTGTTATCTTTTTGAGTTTTTTTGAACGATGACAAGCCAGAATGAAAACAAGCCGAACTAAAATAGGAGTAACAAGGCTATTTTTAAAATGTAAGGAGTAGAAAGTACAGATAATTGTGTGAAAATGTAAGAAGTAGAAGTAAAAAGTCTGCTGTAAAATAATTACTCCAGTAAAGTATAGATACCCAAAATTTCTACTTAAGTAAGGTGACAAAGTATTTGTACTTCATTACTTGACACCTCTGGTCTTGTAAAAGAAGGGTCAACACTGCAAATATTGGCTCTTTGCATAAACTTTATATAATTGTCAATAAAAGTCTTTGACACTTATGGAATGCTTGTAATTATACTTCAGTATACCATAGTAACTACTGACAAACATCTAAGAACACTGAAGCAGCAAACTTTGTGAAGACCACTTGTGGTATTCTCAGAACTTTTGACCATGACTGTATGGTTTCTGTTGAACGTGACTAAATATAAAAGTGCAAGTTACACAGATAGGATAGCTAGCCAATAGTCAATCCCTGTCTTCTCCAGAAGCAGATTATTACATATGATAGAAATTATTGCTTATTTGTCAATATAATGTGTGCATTAATCAACCTTGCCGTTCCCTATCCTCTGCAGAAAGTGCTGCCAGCCAGTCAGACAGTAAGGTAGTGCAGAAGAGGGAGAAAGACAGAGTAAAAGCACTGTAGCAGTCAAGAAATAGGGTGAATGATCCAGGATAGAAATAAGGAACATGAGGAAAGACTGGTCAATATTTATCACAAGTATGAAACCAATCATGTGGCTTATTATGCAGTTTACGTAATTATTTGCAACATTGGTTTATTAACTTGTATAATATTATAATTTGCCATATTAATGGTGCATGATGTAGGCTATGTTACTTTTTTACTCCTTATTTTAAACAAACATTCAGTATGTTGACTTTTGAAATACTAAACATAATACAGTATATTTTACCAAATACTTCAGACTGCAGTTTAGACTAGTGAAATACAAATTACTGCATACTCAGTATATGAATATATATTCAAATACATGCATCTAGAGACTCCGGTTCCATCCCTTCTTCCTAGTTCTAAGGATGACAAACTCAAAGTTGAGCACGTAAAAAAAGGTTTTCTGTGATGTTGTTATAATTCCTCAGCATGTTTGGGTAGTAGCTGTCAAGAAAATTGCAGATGTTCACATATGTAATGCTGGGTTTAATGTGCTATGAATAATTGCTTTTGTTTTGGAGTGTATGAGGGGTCTGGCATGCATTACTCAAAAGATACACAGATACTAAAGCAACACATCTGTAAACCAACACACATGCAAGATTTTCTCTAATGAAAGTCTTGCCGTTCTATTTCACTATGTCTCTTTATCCATACAAAGTTAGAGCAGACCATGGGGAGAGCTGATAGCTATATAATGGGTCAAAAATATCCCAGACTGTGTGTATCATTGAGCGACAAAGAGCCCTTCTCTCCTCTCATTTCCCCTCTGTCCTAGCTGCTTCTATTCTGGTGGTGGTGGTGGCACGGTCTGAAATGGTTGTGTGGTCACACAGCGGTAGATTATGGGGCGCACCGCTGGAGTTTGTAAAGCCTTTAAGAAGCAGCTGCTCCACAAGATGTTTACTCTCACAAGAGCAAAAATTATGATCTCTCCCAGCTAGGCAAAGCACAGGCCCCAGCCATCTCCATGTATAATTGAAGTGGGATCTCTGAGCATGGCTGTCAAATAGGGAGAAGGCAAGAGTCAACCACTGACACCCAAAGCCCCACCATTTCCCTTTTCCATGTACAATTTTATGTGCTTTGATCAGTTGTCCTGTATGGATTGAGAAAGAGTAGTGTGAAGTGAGGAATTTGGGTTTTTTCGGGCACTTGGTTTGGTGTTATCTATTTTTTTTCCAGGAAAAATATTTAGTCACAGTGTTGAAAATTACATTAAAAACGGACAAATGTGTGTGATGTATACCATTACTGCATATTTGATATTCTGAGCTCTAAGCTCATGGGGGGGGATATCTCCTTTTGAAGCCACTGTGCTCTTCAGACACCTCATAGGCAATAAAGAAATTGCTTTACTGACTGATCTTCAAATGTTTTCCCATGAATTACTAATATGTACTGCACATGTGTGCGTGCGTGAATGCGGTAAGCATTAGAATCAACCACTTAAATATTTACTTATCTGTCATCAATCATGATGAGATAAGATCTGAGTTGAAAAAGCATATCTGAGAGCAACACTACCTTTCTTTTGATGTTATCAGTACATGCTATAACTCTTCTAAGTGATGAAAAACTACAGGATGCTTTTTGAGAAAGGCATGCATGTTGTTGTAGAAACATTCATGAGCATCATTAGTTCAACTTATATAGCACTTTTCAAGGAACCCAAAGCGCTTTACACAGTGAAGGGGAAAGCCCACCTCACCACCACCAATGTGTAGCACTTACTTGAGTGATGCACGGCAGCCATTTTGTGCCAGAATGCTCACCACACATCAGCTATTAGGGGGAGAGATTAGTAGTTATATATGCCAATTAGGAAGGAGGGGGATTATTAGGTGGCCATGATTGAAGTGAGGCCTGTTTGGGAATTTGGCCATGACACTGGGGTTAACACCCCTACTCTTACGATAAGTGCCATAGGATCTTTAATGACCACAGAGTCAGGACACCCGTTTAACATCTAATCCGAAAGACGGCACTCTACGCAGGGCAGATGTCCCCATCACTGCCCAGGGGCATTGGGAAAGAGCTTTAAACCAGAAGGAAGTGCCCCCTACTGGCCCTACAACACCACTTCCAGCAGCATTGGTCTCCCATCCAGAGACTAACCAGGCCTGACCCTGCTTAGCTTTAGAAGCAAACCAGCAGTGGAAAACAGGGCGCTATGCTGCTGGCACAAGTTCCATTGCTAACGTGAAACTAGGCACAATTACTGTACATACCATACCCATCCATTCTCTGCTCAGGTCTTCTATGGCACAACAGTGCCATCTCTTGACCCAATCAAATATTCCCTCAAAGGAAAATATAAGACAATGTGCAAACGTTTGGGTAAAAAGGCCTACTGACAGAGAACAACTAAATCATCAGGAAGACAAACTAAAACATTTATTTCTATGGGGATACATATCAAAATCATGAATTGTGCAAAATGTTATGTCTGTACTAGTGTATTTGTCTGATTCTAAAAAAATATATACAGAACCAAAGCCAGATAGACATTGCATGGCCCTGAAATCTCAGCCAAATGTCACCTGCTCAATATCACATTCCACAAGACAGCCCACTAGTCTAGGCGGATATTTACAGGCAAATCACACACAGTTAAGATGCAATCTGTTGTATTCTAAATTATTTAGAAACATGTTATGAGGGCAGTGTTTCAACCCACAATCTGTCTTTGTCAGCAGCTGGTAACTCTCTGAATCTAGACATAAAATAGGCCTACCTAAAAACACTGCAACTCCTATGTATTACTGCTGCTAATAAAATAACATGATGTTATGACGACAATGCCCAACTTCCTTATGAGGGAAAGAGAGCAAGAGAAAGACAAAGTGAGAGACAGAGGTGATTTTTCATTCTGCCATTGCCAGATATTAGAAACAATCGATCTTGGCTGACAGGACCCATGCAATTTCACTGAGCTCCCCCGCTACTTGGCTCCAATCCCCAATACTTTATTTGGATATCAGACAGCAACTCACCACTCATAAACACCAACATGAATGTATTGTATAAGCCCAAATCAAATGAAAACATATGTGCCTCTTGCAGCCAGATACAAACCACCAGACCATGGCAACCTTATAATACTTATGAAATAGTAGGTGTCATGATTGCCTGGAGCTAAAGGTTATCTGAAATCCAGTTTATGTCTGTGACTCAAAATGCTAACTTCCACTAACTTTCCCTATCTTCAAACATTCTGATGGACTTAAACAGTGCCTTTTGCAGTAGGCTAAGATTTTTAGGTGTTCTTTGTGTCTGTTGAATGCAGTAGTTTTTGCTGCTTAATGTTATTAACTTAATTTAGTCCAAGTCAGTCAACTCAGGATCAACTGAAAATGAGCCTAATTAACTGAAAATGTCTATTCGATCAATTTAAAGTTTACACATCCTAAATTGACTATGGTGTAAAACAGGGGTTCCCAACCTTTTTCATCCCGCAAAACACAACTAAGCATCAATATTTTTCAAAGCACTAATTTAATAAAATACCATAATTACGAGAGTTAACCACAACAAAAAACAGAACAATGAGATTTAAATGAACAACTGCCAGTCCTTAGTTAGGCTCTAAAATGACCAGCGTGAAGTCTCACAGAAAATAGTGTAGATCGTTTCGATCGTTTGTGCTCCATTTGTGCCGTAAATTTTTTTGTGAAGATACTGTTTTTTTATATTTATAAATATTTTATAGGTCATTCTGAGGTCACTCAGCCCCCAAACATGCTCCAAATTCACTAATAATAGTCTTGTTTGTTTGTGCGGGTTTGTGTTGTTAAAGTTTTTGTTTGTGCTACTATAATGTTTTTTTACATTAAAGAATATTTTATAGGTCATTGAGGTCACCCAGCCCCCCCCCACATATTCCAAATTTACTTAAAATAAGCTCAATCTTTTGTGCTCTGTTTGTGCTGGTTTGTGATGTTAAAATAGTTATTTGTGTTGCTGTCATCTTTTAGATATTAAATAAAATTGTATAGGTAATTCTGAGGTAACTCAGCCCCCCAACATGCTCCAAATTCACCCGAAATAGTCTTGTTTGTTTGTCCTTTTTTGATTGTGCTTCTACGTTTTGGGCCAACAACAGGACAACTAGCATATCAACAACAGTTTACTTGACCATCCTGTTTAATACTTCAGTAATGTTGAAAGGGAAGACATGTCCAGTCTCTCAACATATGTTATAGGTCGGTGAGTCTTTCATGTGCTTTGCTAAATTAGTTGTGTTAGCACTCGTTGTTCTGCCCCCGCTTCTATGTGTGTGTGTGTAGCCCGGTCTAGCTTGTTACATTAGCTCGGCAGATAGCTAAGTTTCCCCAAGACAAGAATGAAGCTTGTATGTCCTTTCCAAACTTTACTCAGAAAGGACTGTAAAAGTACAAACAACAAAGAATACATATATTTATGTACTATATTCGGTTACAGACGTTGTTCAAGAACAATATTGATATATTGTCTGTTAAAAAACATATAGAAACAAATGTGTTAGCTTAAGGCTACCCTCTATGGGAAATTCCATTATGATGCTAACGTTTAGCCTATATGATCAAATACACATTTAAAACGAAGTATTCTTTCCATTACTAGTATTCTTAGTATACTTAATGTCAAGAACTGTATGAGCTGGTACTTACAGGTAAACGTTTTTCTGGCCAACTCATGTCAATAGAGAAAAATGTGACCTTTATTTCACTCTATATCAGGGGTGTCCAAACCCTTCCATGGAGGGCCTAGTGTATGCTGGTTTTTGGTCTTTCCCTTCAATTAGAGCCAATTTAGGACCTAGACTGCCAGGTGAGGGGAGAGCCTAACCAATTAGTGAGCTACTCTATCAGCCTTGTACAAGGTAAAAGCGAAAACCTGCGTACACTAGGCCCTCCATGGAAGGTTTTGGACACCCCTGCCCTATATCATTGAACTACATCAGACAGCTAGTCCAAATTACCATTATGTTATGAGTCACCACTAGAGGTCTCCCTTTTCCAAAAATAAACAACAGAACAGCACACTCCCCGCTTGTAATAAAGTATTATAACACTATTCCCCGTTTACAAGTAGAACAACTTCTGAGACTGGTCTAGAATACACACGCTGAGTACCCTGTCTGCCCACCCTCACGTCCACTTTGCGAACTTTAGAGTATTTGCTGTGAATGGCGTTCACTACCACTCCAACAGGCCATTCTTTCCACTTGACCTGTACATCCTTGAGTAGCACAACATCTCCTTCGCTCAGGTTTGGCTTGTCCACGTGCCACTTTCTCCTTGGTTGGAGTGACACCAGGTATTCTTGACGCCAGCGTTTGCAGAATGCATCGGCCAATGCCTGTACTTGCTTCCACTGTTTGCTGTATAGGTCTTTAAGTTCATACTCTCCCATGGGTGGCAGCACTGGGTTGAGTTTCTGTGTTAGCAGCATGGCAGGTGTGAGGACTGTGGGCATGTCTGGATCGGATGACACTGGAACAAGGGGTCTAGCATTCATAATGGCCATGACTTCTGACATGAGTGTGACCAGAACTTCATGAGACAGGTGAGCAGTGTTTGTCTCTAACAGCAGTGCATCCAGTATTCTACAGACAATACCTATCATTCGCTCCCACACTCCACCCATATGGGAGGAGTGGGGAGGATTAAAGGTCCAGGTGCTGCTTTGATCGTGAAAGTATTCAGTTCATGGTCATCAGTTTTGATCTGAAGTTCCTTGCATGCCCCTATGAAGTTTGTTCCCTGGTCAGAACGAAACAGGCGTACAGGACCACGAACAGCTGTGAATCTCCTTAGTGCATTAATGAAGATTGAGGAAGACAGAGACTCAAGCACTTCTATATGCACAGCTCTTGTTACCATGCAGGTAAAGATGACTGCCCAGCATTTATTCTCTGCAATGCCACCGCAAGTTCGTCTTGAGATTATGGTCCATGGGCCAAACCCATCCACACCTCCATTTGTGAATAAGGACTTGGGTCGAGTCGTTTAACAGGTAGGTTTGACATTATTTGTTCTTCCATTCTTCCTCTCAGCTTTTTACAGGTCACACATTTATGTATAATGCTTGATACCAGTCTCTTCCCTCCAATCAGCCACAGTCCAGCAGAGCGAATAGCACCCTCTGTCAGATGTCTTCCCTGATGAGCGACCCTTGAATGGTAATTCCTCACAAATAAGGTTGCTACGGGGTGCTTTCCGGAGACAATGGTTGGGTGTTTCTCTTCCCAGGGTATGTCAGCCAAAGAAATACGTCCTCCAACTCTCCGCAGGCCGTCTTTGTCCACAATTGGATTCAGTTTCCTCAGAGGGCTTGATTTTGGAATTACTTCACCTCTGGTATTTAATCTCTTCAGCAAACACATCATGTTGAGCATTTCTGATGGCTATTAGTTTTGCTTGTGTCGGCTCATCCATGTTGCTGGTTGAGCCCTTTGCACAGGACCTGGCTTTGTGTATGAGCTTGGTAATGGCTCGAATGAGTGACTTCCAGCTGGAGAATTGTTCAAATCGGTTTGATCCCAGTTTGCTTTTGAAAGCCTTGGATGTGAAGGCTTGAACCTGTGGGCGTATATCTGCGTCTGCTTCAGGGTCAAGGAGCTCAAACTTCTCTGTCTGTGAGGTGTCTTTAGCTAAGAAGGCTGGACCTGTGAACCAGTTAATGTCCTTTAACATGGCTGCTGGCACTGAGCGAGTCCCATGATTTGCAGGGTTGTGTTCTGTATAGACAAAGTGCCATTGTTCAGGGCTTGTTGACTTTCTGAAGCGAGTGACTCTGTTGACAACATATACATAGAATCTTCTACTTGTGTTGTTGATGTAGCCCAATACAATCTGGCTGTCTGTGTAGAATGTGACTTTGTGAATGTCCACGTCAAGTTCTTCTATAATTAAGTCTGCCTTTTCAACAGCCAAGACAGCAGCACAAAGCTTGAGCCATGAAAAGTGTACGGGGAATGAGGAGCCAGCCTTGCCTTGCCCATGAGGAATACAATGTGAGTGTGTGCTTTTTTATCTGTTGCTTTGAGATAAGCCACTGCTGATATGGCCATAGTGGAGGCATCGGAGAAGACGCAGAGTTCTCTGTGTTTTGTGGAGCACAAAGAAACAGGCACATCAGGTCTTACATATTAGCTTTCAATCTGAAGTTGCTCAAACTCAAAGAGTAAGTCCGTCCACATTCTCCACTGTTCCTCTTTCAACGCTGGCAGAGGAGTATCCCATTCCGCTTGTTCGGCAGATAACTCCCTGACTAAGGCTTTTCCTTGAATTGTGACAGGTGCCACAAGACCCAGGGGGTTGTAAAGCCCATTGACTGTAGACAGGATTCCCCTTCTAGTAAGTGGCTTCTTCTCTCTAGAGACACGGAAGGTGAACGTGTCTCACTGCAAGTTCCATGTGAGTCCCAAACTGCGCTGCAGTGGCAAGGGGTCAGTAGTTAGCTCTAGATCCACCAGGTTTTTGGCCCGCTCATCAGGGGCAAAGGCATCCATCACAGCACGGCTGTTAGAGGCTATTTTGTGTAGCTTGATGCTTGACTCTGCTAACATTTCTTTTGTGTTTTTCAGTACGGCGATTGCCTTTTCGTCGGTAGGGAATGAGGATAGCCCATCATCAACATAGAAGTTTCTCTTAATGAACTGTTTAGCTTCACTGCCATGTTCCTTTTCTCCGTGCAGGGGTGCTCTTCTCAGGCTGTACATGGCTACTGCAGGGGAAGGAGAGTTGCCAAAAACATGCTCTTTCATGCGGTACTCAGGGATGTGTCTGTTTGGGTTGTTGTCTTTACACCACAAGAATCTTAGAAAATCACAATGCTCTTCCTGGTCAATGAAGCAGTAGAACATCTGCTGTACATCTGCAGTTATTGCTACAGGCTCTCTGCGGAAGCGCATGAGGACCCCCAGTAAGGTGTTGTTCATGTCAGGCCCACTAAGAAGAACATCATTAAGGGAGGTGCCTTCATGCTTCACACTGGAATCAAACACTACACGTATTTGGTCCCTTTTCTGTTGGTGATAAACACTAAATATTGGTAAGTACCAGCATTCGTGTTGTGGCCTCAGCGCTGGGGCAGGCTCTGCTTGGTCTGCGTCAAACATTGCTTGCATGAAGTTGAAGAAGTGCTCTTTCATACCATGTTTCTTCTCCAGCATACAGCAGAGGGAGGCGAGGCGGTTGACAGCATGTTGTCTGTTGTTGGTCAGATGCGGCCTGTTTGGCTTGAATGGCAGTGGTACTACCCAGCAGTTTGCGTCGTTTATGTAGACCTCCATATCCATGAGGTCAAGGAATAACTCATCTTCGATGGACAGGCCAAGCTGATCATCGCGCTTTGTTCTTTGAAACACATCTCTACCCAGGCTGTCTGGTTCATTGGCTGCATGAGACACACTTGGAGAGGTGTGGGGTGGTACAGCACTGTCAATCTTCTCTCTGACCATTAAGTTGCTGGTGCATGGCCTGAGGATGGAGTGGCGTCCATTTATCGGCACACTGGTTCTGAAGATACTGGCAGTAGTGGATTTATGTGCTCTTTCCAGACACACATCTCCAATTATCACCCATCGAAGGTCGAGTCGCTGGGCAACCGGTGCATTGTGTGGCCCATTACACTGTTCCCTCACCTTTTGCAGTCGGATTATGTCTCGCCCAAGGAGAAGGAGGATGGACGCATTGGGATCCAGGGCTGGGATTTTGTCTGTCAAGTGCTTGAGGTGAGGATGATGTCTGGCTACCTCTGGTGATGGTATTTCAGACATGTCATCTGGCAGCATTTCACACACTATCAGAGTAGGCAAGGGAATGTGGATGCTGCCATCCACTGACTTCTCTATGAAGTTGCTGGCGTGTCGCCCGACTGTATCCACCACTCCTGAGCATGTCTTCAGAGTGTACCTCGATCCTGCACCTCAAATTCCAAAATGTTCAAAGAATTCCGTTTTTCCAAGGGACTTGTTGCTTTGCTCATCAAGAACAATGGCCCTCATTCATCAAACGTGCGTAGAAACCGGTATAAATCTGAGCGCAGATTCGTTATCACTCCAATTCCAGCATACGAATGAGCAGCTGTTGATAAATCAGACGGTTGAAAACAATCGTAATTTAAATATCATGCCCACAAATATGCACGGTTTAGAGGCCTCGCCATTAGAATTTACGACATGGATAAGCGAAATCCGGCAAACAAAATGATTTTCTCTGAGAAAAAATAAAGACGCTCAGGTCTCAGTAGCAGGCCAACCGGCCAAACATTTTCTGACCATATCGCCTAAAACTAAATCCTAATGCAAAGAAGAGATATGACAAGAAAATAAAGGGAATGAAAGGACTGGATCCTTACGAGCATAGCAACTGGTCAAGGGTCGGCGGAACATCAACATGTTGGCTGTTGCCCAACTTCCAGCACCCATATATACAACTACATGATATTAAGTGCTAGTCAAGGTTCGAATTACTTGGAAGCTCACATGAAAGCAGTACAATCATACACCTGTGGGGGTCTCTAAAAATCATCAGCACTATTATTTAGGTCACAAAAAAATTACTTTTTCCTTTAATATATCACAACATTTATGTTAATAAACAGCCTAAAAGAAACATGTTTTCCAAAAGAACGCATTAGGTTTATGCTACTGCTGAGCGCATATCGCGATGGGTGAGTTCTTGATCATGTTATATATCGGTTGCTGCTTGTTGTAAAGTCAAATGTTATTTAAATACCAAAAGATACCAAACCACTTAGAAGAGCCCATTCTTTGCCACGAGGACAACAAAATCATACCATCAGTATCAGTGGCGGGCCGTGCATTTTACACCTAGGCCTTCAATATCTTCCCGAAATTAAAACGCATTATAATAACCTCACAATGACATTCTAGGGTTTTTGTATATATTATACAAAATGTAAATAGGCTACATCGTATTTCTTTTAAGTTATATTTCTTAATGTTAGTATGTCAGAACACAGAAATACCACTTTTTTGTTCACCCAGAAGTTTTGCAAACTACCGACATTTATCTTTCCTCGCTGAAAATGGCTTTCAGAGGCTAGATCGGGGGCGTTCCTCATGCCGTTTTCTGCAGTTATACTATGCACCGAATAGCCTAATAAATTGCATCCTTCGTTCTTTCCTGTACTTAAATGTGCGCATTTCCTTGTGGATTCTAATATTTTTTACCTATAATTTTACAAATATTAGGCTACATGAAAATAGCAATGAGAAAAACGATTTCACTTCCATATTTGAACTCTACTGGACAACTGCTGAGAAAAATAGTTTTTTCAATAGCTAACGTGTGGCTCCGTCTTTGGAATGATTATGCATTTTAGGCGCATTTAAATCACGTTTCTTTCTTTTTTAAATAGCAATAAAGACAGTTTTACAGCTTTAAGCATGATCTCTGAATGACGAAGTAGAGTCAAAAAGTCAAAGTCAAAGTAGACTGTCGTTATCAACAATATGAAATATACCGGTATGCATAGGGCTGAACATTTCCATTGAAACATTTACGTGAATCAGATTTACAACTATGGCCGTCTATGGATAATCTGTCAAGCACATCATAACGCTCTTAAATGTGGAGGAAGTATCTCCTTGGAGTATCGGGCCTTATATATATAAAAATCCATCAAACTCACCAAAGCTGCTCATTATTTGAAAACGAAGTCCGTCCTCCTTTCTCTTTTAAAAAGACTTCTATGACGCAGTTGTACAGCATATCTGTGCGTTAAGTTCCAATAAAAGATATTGCCCTTTGCTATATTCGCCACCAAAGCTACTTCTTCTCCTCCATCTGCAATTCTGCTAAAAGTAAAAAATCTAACAATCTAAAAATTCAAAGTTTAAAGAAATCGGAAAATGGTGTAAGCTAAGCTAGATCTTGTTCGGATGGCGAACTTTTTTTTAAAAATTTTTTGTTGAACTACCACTCCTATCAGAAACAGAAACGATGCTGACGTAAAGCTAGGCCGGCAGAAACGCTTTGCTTGGTCAAAGAACACACCCAACATGGTAAAGTCGAAATCTGATTGGTTAAAAATATGACAATCAACAACATTGTCCTGATGGGCTTGAACAGCAGACGGTATCCACTCGGAATTCTGAATGCCCTAGTCTACCCGGAGACAACACAGATGAAAAAATGGACGAAAGCTTTCAATTATATGAGCTGCGCTGAAAGCAAGGCAACTGAAAAGAGTGTATTGTAGCAATGAAATTACCTTATAGAATAATTTAAATGAACTTTTTAAAATATATATATTGTTAATGAAAAAATATATTCAAGAATAATATATGTTAAAAATATATTCTGACTATCTTTGGGCCTGCAGAGAAGGCTTTGCAGGCCCTGACGGCCCACCACTGATCAGAATAGCAACAGGGTGATATAAGGTGGATTGTAATTATTGTTGTTTCTCTACCCCTGAATTAATAAACGTTGAACTCAAATGAATGAAGTCCAATGTTAGGCTATTTAATTATTTATTTATCTACACATGCCGCGCCTACTTAACCTACTTTATTAAGAGACCCCCATAAAGATGAAATCATAATTCGAACCCTGGTGTTAATGCATACACACACGTAGTTTTCAGTAACTTCAAGTCGCTGCAGCAGGCAGGCCCAGGTCTTTTGTACAGATGGATGGGTCCAGGACCTGGAGATTGTAAATGTGGGGAAGAAAACTTCAGTCCGTTCAAAGGAATGCTAATGTTTTAAGCACCACACTCCTCGCGCTATCATTGCATGCATTCAGAATTCAACAAAACAACATAACTTACTAAGACAAACACATCATGCATAAGTTAAATGGTAAATTGTGAAAACTTGACTTTTTTACTGGTCTTACTAAATCCACTTTCTAGATAAACACTGTTGGAGCTATTGGTGCATGAGCCTGTTAAATAAAAGTTTATTTAGACTGTTGAATATAAAGACAGTAAGCATGGGCGCCTTAAGTTTGTGCTGCGGATTCCCAAAATGCTTTGCGTGAATATGTCATGATGACGACACATTAGCAATCTCTATAGAGAAAAATGTGACCGTTATTTCACCCTGTATCATTGAACTACGTCAGACAGCTAGTACAAAATAAGCATTATGTTATGAGTCACCACTAGAGGTTTCCCTTTTCCCAAAATAAACAACAGAACAGCACACTTGTATTATAACGTTAATAGGGTCATTATATTACCTATTGCGTTTTGCGTACTTAGCATGATGTGTGGAAGAGTATTTAGATGGCCCTTTAAATAAACACTTTTCTTGTCAACAAAGGCATGGTTAAATAATCTTATGCTTGTCTACTTACAAGATGTGTAAATATCTTCGTTGTTATCTCCAAACTATTTAAAAATAAGTGTTTTCCTGAGTCACACCGAAATATACGATTGAATATACCACCTAGCACTGTAAGGGCAATTATTAAAAATGACAAAAGATATGGAACAGTTGAAAACATCACGGGTACAGGACGCAAATGCATTTTGCACCCCAGGATAGGGAGGAGGATGGTTAGAGATGCAACAAAATCCCCAAGAATAACTGTGAAAGAATTGCAGGCCTTGGTGGAATCTTGGGGTCACCAGGTTTCAAAAAGCACCAGAAGCCACCTCCACAACCACGGCCTCTTTAAACGGGTTGCCAGAAGAAAGCCCTTTGTGACCACAAGACGCAAATGGAAGCGCTTGGAGTTTTCCAAACATCATTTAATATAAATAAAATATCAGTGGAAGAAGGTGCTCTGGACAGATGAGACATAAATTGAACCTTTTGGCATTGAAACAGAAATGCATACAAAGAGAGACAACTCATACCCACGGTGAAATATGGTGGTGGGTCAGTGATGTTTTGGGGCTGTTTTAATTGCAGAGGTCCAGGGGCATTGTTTAAGATTCATGACAATTTGTACCAAGTATCAGGCAATGAAAAATACAGTGTTTCATTTTGGGTACTTGCCGATTGGAGTACTGATACAAGTACTTTTAATACCTATGCCAAATGTCACATTTATCAAGCTAATACCTATTTTTTCTTAGATGTTGATCAGCCAATTCAAATATATAAAAGTAAATGTTCCTACAGTTCATATCCAGAAGAACATAATTTACATTGCAGGTCAAAAATTTGTCATACTTATTACAGATGTCAATAGTTTACTAATCCTTCCCTAATTAGCTAAAATGAGAGAAACACGTTTGTGAAAGTGAATGCAATAGCCGCATGTTTGTGTTCACATTTGCACTAAGCATTGCAGAAAAAAAATATATATTCGTGCGCCGTAGAGAATGGTCGCATGGACGATGGCTCTGTTCACTCTATGCAGATTTTGGCTTATTACTGTTTTTTTAGTTTTTATTTCTGCACCTCCTGCACTGTCGCTCATACAGTATGACCGACAATCACTTTTGGATATACGTAATTCACTGGATACAGACTTTTTTTCCACTTACCGGAGTAATTGCTGCAACTGGAATATCCCGCCGTCGACGACCTGTTTACTCACACGCAGGCGTCGCAGGAAGAAGAAAAGAGGGAAGCGAGCGGGGGCTCTATGCAGATCACGAACGAGATACAGCAATCCACCGTTACCGAGCATTTT
>JACXGM010017846.1:0-19458 GCA_016801145.1 Umbra pygmaea | reverse complement strand
TACGTTGATCTGGATGGCCATGTCTCGGTCATGCTGCACAATTCGTTGGATGATCTCGTTCTCCTGGATGTTCACAGCTCCCGAGTTCTGGGCATCTCTGACTTTGTGTTGGAGCACTGAGTTCCTCTTTCCTGTAGAGAAGAAACAGACTCGTATGAAGAGGCAGATTGACTCGTATGCAGGAAGAATTACTCCTATAAAGACATAGAATGATTTATATGGAGACAAACCGACTCGTTCGAAGACAACAATTCATATTAAAGGAACATTAGAACCCTAAACACCCCAAAATCACTGTGCCGGTGATTTTCTGACATGACAGTCACTAAAAACACATTCTCAATGCATTCTGTAATTCCCAACTCAGCCACCAATTTTGTTTTTACGTCATTGTAGTGAATTTTGATTGACTTCCTGATCTTTATTGTCCTGCCCCTAAATTGAGATGATTGGAGAATAAAACCACCGTAGTGAGTTTGAGAACACTAGAAATTTCATTCTTCTGGTAAATACATAGCTACATAAGGTAGAGTTTGAGGGATTTTGTTTTGACCACGGCTAGCGCAAATGACGAAATACCCAAAGTGCTGGACGATTTGAACTTCGATCAAATGTTATTGAATTGTAATATGGAAACCTTCAGTATCCCAAATAATTTATTGGATATACCAGCCAGTTCCAGAGGGTCTAGATCTAGCAGAGGACAGCTGGTTAGCATGAACTACCGCATATTTATTTGAAAGAATGCAACGTAAAATTTAAAATAATAAGTGACAGAATACTGCTCAATCTGTACCATTTACAGCTAGCGAAGTAGTATAGCTCACAGTTGACTTGGTGGGAAATAGTGACTATTTGTATCGTTAGTGATATGGTGACTGGCTGAGTAGATCAACAATAAACAATGCACTCGACCCAGTTGTAGCCGGTTAGCATCACATACCTTGTATTTGTTTGTATATATATTAGGACGAACATTAAAATAATTATTAATTGAATGTATTGTTAGAGTAGATGGTGAAATGGCTACCTAGTTGAAGTCATTGGCTTGGGGCAAAGTGTGCTAGTCGGTGTAGCCGATTAGCACAGCCTAGTGAGTATATTTCTTTGTGTATATACTGTACCTGGATGTACGTGATATTAAATAAAAATTAATAACTGACAGAATATTGCTCAGTCTGTATGAATTGGTGCTAGGTAGGTAATATACCTGTTGATCAACTTTGGAGGATTTACTGACTGATTGTATTGGTCAAGGGACAGTAGCTAAACAGCTAGCTAACTAGCTAGCTTAAGTCAAATTCACTCGACTGGGGAGTAGCCCTCGAGCTAAGGTCAAAGCCTGCTAGCATGATGTAGACTGGATTGTTTGTGTATGTACTTAGATGAACAGGACATAAATTAAAAACGATGCTTGACAGAATATTGCTCAGTCTGTATGAATCGGAGCTAGGTAGGGGATAGCTGTTATTTGACTTTGGAGGATTTACTGACTGTTTGTATTGGTCAAGGGACAGTAAATAGCTAGCTCAAGACAAAGTCACTCAACCAAGGCATAGCTCCAGAGGTACCAAAGCAGTTTTTGTCACAGGTGTTGATGGGGGGCTAACTAGCTAGCCGGCTGCTAGATGTATCTTTTGTGTTTGTGCATATTGTGTGATAATTGCTACTTCATTTCTAAATGTACCTGTGACACCTTATTGCAGTGGTCCTCAAACCCTTCCATGGAGGGCAACGTGATCTCTTAGAAATCCGTGATACTACCACGGACACTTCAAAGTCTGTGGCAGTTCCAGGGAATGTCAGAAAATTCTGTGAAACTGCCACGGATTTAGAAGTTAAGGATCCGTGGCAGTTTCACAGAATCGCATGATGACGTAGCAGAGTGTGGCAGGTTGGGGATGGTGGGCGGGCGTAAAACATGCGACTAACATACCAAAGATTGCGAGTTCGAATCCAGGCGGACACTTTACATGTATTCTGTTTTCTATTCCAACGCGATGCAGACGTGTTGCAAACGTGCTTTTTTTATCATTTTTTACTCCCTATATACAAGTTACATCGAGTTAACAGCAAGGTTTCTGAGTGGTTAAGGTTAGGTTAGGGGTTTGGGAAAGGCTTAAATCGAATTAACAGCAAGGTTTCTGAGTAGTTAAGGTTAGGATAGGGGTTTGGGAAAGGCTTACATCGAATTAACAGCAAGGTCTTACTGTGCAACAATCGCAGACTTTTCCGTGAAACTGCCACGGATTTTAATCTGTGTTCATTTCACAGATTTTTCGGCAATTCCGTGGAACTGTCACGGATTCTGATGGTCATACTCCATGGCAGTTTCATAGATTTCTAAGAGATCAGGCTGTGGAGGGCCTAGTGTATGCTGGTTTTTGGTCTTTCCCTTCAATTAGAGCATAATTAGGACCTAGACTGCCAGATGAGGAGAGATCTTAACCAATTAGTGAGCTACTCCATCAGGCTTGTACAAGGTAAAAGTGAAAACCTGTATACACTAGGCCCTCCATGGAAGGGTTTGAGGACCACTGCCTTATCGTTCAATCTGTACCTACAAAAGCATGATACGTCAGAGTTCTCAGATGATACTGTGACCCGTTGTAAATGTTACTAGTTATGGTGAATTGCTAGCTAATCGGCCACAGGCTTACGGTACAGATCCACTAGTCTGTGTTACACTTCTGTCAGGTCGCACCTTGCTCTATTCATATGGGTGACATCAACGCGCCTGCAAAGCATCCCGGGAAGGCGGCGCTGCATTTGAGAAAATGTTGCATGACAAAGAAGTTGGCCGATGCCCAGCTTTATGCAAATGTGTCAGTTGAACGCGACGCGACTATCCAACAGAAGTAGAGCACAGAGGAGACTGAAGAAGGCTCGCAGTGGGTCCTTACTTGTAGATGTGTCAAAAATTGAGAAACTGATTGTGGCTGTAGCCCACAGCTGTACTTGAGGAACACCCATTAACGTACAAATTGAGGGTAGCGTCGCACCACCACGCAACAGTTGTTTTAGACAAGTGGATCTGTACCGTCAGGCAACATTCAATGTTACTGGAAGCGACTTGCTAATGGGCAAGCACTTTGGATTGAATTCTGAACCTTGTGGTATTACAAGTGTAGATAGACAGATGACTCATTGGAAAGACAGAATGATTCGTATTAAAACAAAATGTCTGTTATGAAGTGACAGAACAACCTGTATGAAGTGATAGAACAACTCTTATGAAGTGACAGAACAACTCCTATGAAAAGAGAATGACTCATTTGATGTGACAGAATGACCCATATGAAGAGACAGAATGACTCGTATAAATGAATCGGGATTAAGGTGCTTTACTGCATATTCTAAATGTTTGAAAGCAGGATGTGAGAGCATCAGAAGGCTCAGTGGTTAGGGAGTTAGACTGGTAGTCAAAAGGCTCCTGGTTCAATTTCCAACTATGCCGAAAGTCATGGTGTCCTTGAGCAATGAACTTTACCTAAGTTTTTTCATGGGGATGTCTCTTTAATTTTCTATTGTAAATTGCTCTGGATAAGTGTCCGCAAAACGACAAAAATGTAAAAAAAAAATTTAAACACATGAGGCAGATTTGTCCATCTTTTTTTGTCATGGTGTTGGTCTTTTTGCTTATGTATGTCTGTTCCTTTCAACTGTTTGTATTTTCATAATATCATTTTTTTTCTATAATCTTTTAACAATAAAAAAATATTCTAGAGAATAACAGAATTAGCAACGCCTTGGTCACCAAACCCTTCTGCTTTAAAATTCCTTACAGGAAGGAAAAGCCAGGAATTGCAGAGATGAAGGGCCTTTCCAAAACAATGCTATGAACAATGCTACGCCTGGGGGCGCAGATGGCTCAGTGGGTAGGGAGTCAGACTTGTAGTCAGAAGGTTGCCAGTTCGATTCCCGACTGAGCCAAATGTCGTTGTGTCCTTGGGCAAGACACTTTACCCTAATTGCTCCCAGGTCGTTGCTGTAAATAAGAAATTGTTCTTAGTCAACTTACCTGGTTAAATAAAGGTTAAATAAAAAATAATAATAAAAAACATTTATCTGAAATTAAAACAGTGTGATCTACTGACTCAAAAAAGATGGCCATGAACTTTTATTACTATTAACACTTTCTTTTTATATACTCAACTGTTTTAAATCCTACCAGCAAAAAATCCACTTACATGAACAGTACAGAAAAGGCCTATAGAACGCCGTGGAACCTCACCAGGACATCCACGCTCAGTTCCCCAAGAAGTTGTTCTTGTTAAAGGAGCAGGTAAAGCTCAGTGTAATATCATACCACCTTTGCTACGGAACCACTCCCAACAGGAGGACACTTTCTCCAGTGTTCTGCGGGTCTCACCTATGCGGTCCAGCCGATCCAAAGCCACGGTCTCGAAAGCCCGTCTCATCATGGGGTACTCTTCCAGAACCTCATTGAAGTTATCCACCGACAGGGAGTACAGGCGGCAGTATGTCTCTGCACGAACACTGGCCGTCCTTCTGCCTTGTGTCAACAGGCAAATCTCTACATGGGAATGAAAGAACTACTCAGTTTGTATAGGCCTACTCCGACAAAGTACAGTATTATCGCATTGTTTGAACCAGGGCACAATATTTTACAGTACATGCATTAACATTTGTACATGTGACAAATAAACCTGAAATGTAATGTATTTATTGCACACTTTTCATTGTACAGTAGATGAAAATATTTCAGTCATGCGGATGAAGACGTGCCTTATTGCACGTAACATGTTTCATAGGTTCGTTATCTTTGTCCTTCAATTTGATATGTCAGACCATTAATTTTTTGTGTTTTTACTTCTACAGAGATGGATTCACATTGGCCTGGCCCCTGCAATGGGTAACTAAATACAATACATTATGAAAAATGATAAAGCATATAAAACAAAAACCTTCCAAACTCTTATTACATTAAAATATTATTCTGTGTAATATCATTGCACATTTTTTTGTCCACATCTTTTGATAAAGAAAGTAACATTCTGTAATAGATCACATTTTAACCTAAAACCTGATTACATTTTAGGTATATCGGCCAGTGCATGGTGACACAATGATAACAAACCAATATGCTAATGATCAATGACATCATGCACTGATAGAACAAACCTGATAAACTGAATCAGGAATGGGTGTAGAAGAAATTAAACTGGGTCAGTCAAACTAAAAGGTGAGGGTGTGACACATTACATTTGTGGAATTATTTTAGTTTTTCACTGTTTTCATATTTAGGAATGTTCATTTCTATATTTTTGAAAGCATCTTATGTTTGTAGTTTTTTGTGCCAGTCCCTAAGATTTTGCACAGTACTGTAAATCCGAGTGTCATTGGCCCAGCAGTGAAAGTCAAGTTTGAAATGGCAGAGTATCTGGCCAAGGGGGAGGATGTAGATGATGAAGAGTAGGGAACCAGAACAGAGCCCTGTGGGACCCCCTGGGTGACTGCAACTACATCTGATTTGTGTTCTATGAGGAAGATGTAGTGGGTGCAGTTAGTGAGATATGCATGCAGACAGGACAGTGCGGTTCCCTCAACACCCAGACCCCAAGCCTGGTGAGGAGAATCTTATAGCGCACTGTGTCAAAAGCAGCCCTCAGGTCCAGGGGAATTCTTTGTGGCAACAGTTAAGGAAGGCCATTTGCCTTTCCAGCATGAATGTGCTCCTGTGCACAAAGTGGGGTCCATAAAGACATGTTTCGACAAGTTTGGTCTGGAGGAACTCGAGTGGCCTGAACAAAGTTTGACCTCAGAAATGCTCTTTAGGCTGAATGGGCACAAATTCCCACAGACACACTTGAAAATAGGGTGGACTGAAGATTGGTGGGTGTTACAGCTACAAGCGAGGTGGGCAGCTATAGTTCATTTTCAAAATTGAATGACTTTCAGCTGTTTGCAATGAACAAATCAAACAAAAGCAAATGAAATAGCTCAACACAACAAATGCATCAAGTGGTTTCCCCAAATCAAACTGAAATAGCAAATTATAATGATTTCACCAGTCAAAAAATTCTTCAATCTCTGAATTGAATCCCTCACAACAGCACAAATAGGCAAAACAGGTGTTGTCTCAAGCACACCTGATGCAACTAGTCAAGGGCTTCAATAGTTGCACCAGGTGTGCTTGAGCTGGAACACATGAAATACCTGAACTGGCTAGGGGTGTGTTGAGTGTCACATTGGACTACATGTGAGAAATATGGCTAAGTCAGAAAAATGGTCCCAAAAGTTCACCAAAAGAGTTCACAAACCAGTATACAAAAAGATAGCGAAGGCATTGAACATTCCCAGAGACACACTTGGAAGCAGTTTGCAAGTTCAAAGTGAAGGGAACGGTGGTTACACTACCTGGACTGGGCAGAAAAAGGAAGCTTTCAATGGCTGCAACCAGATCTGAGATGACAGGTTGTAAAAAAAAAAACACCTGAGTGACTGTAAAAGACCTACAACAAAACATGGTGGCAAAAGGCACTGAGGTTTCAGTGAGCACAGTAAGGCACATCCTACATGCAGAAGGTTTCCATGTCAGAACTCCAAGACGTTCACCACTACTGACCCAAAAGCACAAGAAAAGTTGGCTCCAATATGCTCATAATCATAAAAAAAAAACACAAGAGGTTTTGGGATTCTGTTCTGTGGCACGATGAAACAAAACTCGAATTTTTTGGCATGATGGAACAGCAGTATGTCTGGAGGAAGTATGAAGCATATGCTGAAAATAATACCCTGCCCACAGTCAAGCATGGTGGTGGCTCGGTGATGCTCTGGAGCTGCTTTACATCCTTTGGCACAGGAAACCGGCAGTGTGTGGAAGGCAAGATGAATTCATTGAAGTATCAGGAAATCCTAGGAGAAAACGTCATACC
Organism: Umbra pygmaea; assembly: GCA_016801145.1. Classification (NCBI taxonomy): domain Eukaryota; kingdom Metazoa; phylum Chordata; class Actinopteri; order Esociformes; family Umbridae; genus Umbra; species Umbra pygmaea. The sequence continues at coordinate 12,559 of JACXGM010017846.1, read as the reverse complement.
ATCTGTAAGGCTTGGGCGTCATTGGACCTTCTAACAGGACAATGATCCCAAGCATATAGCAAAGTCCACCAAGGCTTGGTTGCAGAAGAAGTCCTGTAAGATTCTACAGTGGCCATCACAGTCACCTGACTTGAACCCCATAAAAAATGTCTGGTGGGATTTGAAGAAGGCAGTTGCAACATGCAAACCCAAGAATATTACTGAACTGGAGGCCATTGCTCATGAGGAATGGGCTAAGATTCCTCAGTAACGCTGCCAGAAGCTGGTGTATGTCTATGCATCTCGTTTGCAGCCGGTCATTAAGCTCTATTAGGTATTAAAGATGCTTGTCATGAAGGGGTTGAATAATTCTGAGACTGGAGAAGTCACATCAGTTACATTGGCAGATGAATTTGGGGAATCCATTTTAAGCGTTTGTTGTGTTGATCATTTTCAACTGCTTTTGTTTAATTTGTTCATTGCAAACAGCTGAAAGCCTGTACATTTGGACAATCACCCTGATTTGCAATGGGGGTTGAATCATTTTGATTGCAACTGTCCTTCTGTCAGTGGATTTTTTGACTGACCTCCCAACATCAAATGAGTACACTTCCATCCTGGTCAACGTTGAGTGGTTTTCTTAAGCTTGCCGACTTCTTCCATGCATAGTGCCTCATTTATTAAACTGTGCGTTCACAACAAATGTTGTGCACAAACGAAACACAGAAAGTGCATGCGCACAAAAATATTCAGATTTATAAAACAGTGCACAGAGACATCCCACGCTGGTTTTAATTTATTAATCACAAATCTTCTCAAGATTTTGCACACGCGCGAGTGTCTTGTCCCAACCAACAAAAACCCATAATTGCATATAAATGGTCACTGAAACGCCCCAAATTAATATTCATTAATAAAGATCATGACTGCAAAGATGGAAAATCCGAACGGAAAAAACTTCACTAAGTGTAGAACTGAAGTCCTTGTAGGGGAGGTCAGAGATCCAAGATAAAAACTCTTTGTAATCGAAACCGGCTCATAAGTCACTCATCATCATTGACCAGTATATCTCGCTGGTACAGTCGCTGTACAGTCGTGGTCCAAAGTTTTGAGAATGTCACAATTATTGGTCTCCACAAAGTTTGCTGCTTGAGTGTTAATGATGGCAATTTGCATATACTCCACGATTTCATGACGAGTGATCAGATGAATTGCAATTAAAAGTCTCTCTTTGCCATAAAAACTAAAACCTAATCCTCCTCCAAAAATTGCCACTGCATTTCAGCCCAGCCACAACGACCAGCTGTCATCATGTCAGTGATTGTCTTGTTAACACAGGTGAGAGTGTTGACGAGGACAAGGCTGGAGATCACTCTGTCATGCTGATCGAGTTAGAATAACAGACTGGAAGTTTTAAAAGGAGGTTGGTGCATAAAATAAATCAGTAAATGTTATTTAGCTTTTTAACTTGACCAGTGGTGGAATGATGAGAATATTCAGAAAACTGCGTATCTGCAGACACCTCTAACACACCTTCATTTTGTCCATTTCATCCCAATATAATTGCTGTCTGGCTAAACGTGCTACCTCACACTTAGTTCAAATGCTTAAAAATACAGAGAGAAAAGTGCATAACATACAGTATGAATAAAGTTCCAATTTAGCATGGGCAGCTCAGGCTGAAGATTTTACCCCAATGAGCCTAGACCTAGGCCCGAGCAAGGCTAATTAAAAGTCAATCGACAACATGATTTCACTGATATTAAAGATACTAAGGAAAAAAGCTGTGTCATACACTACTTGCATGTAAAATTAATAGTTACATTCCAAAGTAAAATTTTTAAAATGGCTCAACCTAGTACTGTATTTGAGTGATTTTGTTTGATCACCACATGCTTTAAAACAGTATACAATGATCTATAGTAGAACGTGCTTTTTTCTGTATTAAATCCAGATGGAACATTTAATGCCATTTTACAGCTTAAGAGTTTAGTTGTGACCTCAAAGTTTATACTATTTTCAGTCAGGTCATCTGAAAAAAAGTAAAACAATGCAAGCTCCATTTAACTGTAGATTAGCTATGTTTTACAACAGGAACATTTGTATTTTTAATTTATTAATCTGATCAGAATACCGCAAAACATTTAAAACAATTTCTAATTTATTAAAAAATTTACTCACTTTTTTTGAAAGCACAAAGGCTTCTGTTAAATGTATTATTCATCTTGATAGCAAAGTGAATATTGGGAAAGTAGCACTAAAGAAGCACTGAGATCACAAAGCTCACCTCCAATACCAAAATCCAAAGCTCTTGAGAAAAGATTTGAATAATATATTGTCCTGCTCACAACAAACAGTCACAGAATTTAATTTAATAATCTGAAGGTTTATAGTTGGAGAAGAATCTCCTGGGGCATTTCTGCCAAAACCACATAGGCTCTTTTGGCAGTGTATGGACACTATCCTATTTCCAACCAATTTAACTAAATGTGTTGTTTTGATAACACCATATATGTACAGAAAGGTTAACTGAACACTGAAATGTTGATTAATAGTAACATTCCGGGCAAATCAATTGAATGAATACAAATGACATGGGCTCCCCCAAATGTTGGTAGTTGATACTATACGCATTCAAACTTTTCTGAAAAGGTTTTCTTGAAATTAGTGTTACTTTACTCATTGTAAGTGGCAATATGAATTTATGCAGCATTTTATTTCTAACTAAACCACTGCATCTTTGTATGCAATGACTGCCGATGTCTGATATGAAATGTATGTATTAGTTAAACATAACTAATGACTACAGTGTATAGTGCATCCGGAAAATATTCCCAGCACTTCACTTTTTCCACATTTTGTTACGTTACACCCTTATTCTGAAATGGATACATTCATAATTTCCCTCAATATTATACAAACAATACTCCATAATAACAATGTGAAAAAAGTGTGTTTGAAATCTTAGAAAACTTATAAAAAAAGAATAAAGCACATCCTCTTCTCAAAACTTTGTTGAAGCACTTTTGGCAACTATTACAGCCTCAAGTCTTTGAGTATGATGCTACATGCTTGGCACACCTATTTTAGTTTCAGTTTCTCTCAATTGTCTTTGCAGGACCAATCAAGCTCCATCAGGTTGGATGAGGAGCGTCGGTGCACAGCCATTTTCAGATCTCTCCAGAGATGTTCAATCGGGTTCAAGTCTAGGCTCTGGTTGGGCCACTCAAGGACATTCACAGAGTTGTCCTGTAGCCACTCCTTTGTTATCTTGGCTGTGTGCATAGGGTCGTTGTCCTGCTGGAAGATGAACCCTCACCCCAGTCTAAGATCCAGAGCAAAAATGTCTCTGTACATTGCTGCATTCATCTTTCCCTCAATCCTGACTGGTCTCCCAGTTCCTACCGCTGAAATACATGCCTATAGCATGATGATGCTTCACTATAGGGTTGGTATTGGCCAGGTGATGAGCGGTGCCTGGTTTCCTCCAGACATGACGGTTGCCATTCAGGCCATTGTGTTCAATCTTTGTTTCATCAGACCAGAGAATTTTGTTTTTCATGTTCTGGGAGTTCTTCAGGTACCTTTTGGCAAACTCCAGACGAGCTCTCATGTGCCTTTTACTGAGGAGTGGCTTCCATCTGGCCACTCTACAATGCAGGCCTGATTGGTGGAGTGCTGCAGAAATGGTTGTTCTTTTGGAACAAGAAGAAATTCTGGAGCTCTGTCAGAGTGAGTTCGGGTTTTTGGTCACCTACCTGAGGCCATTCGATCGCTCAAGATGGGACCTTATATAGACAGGCGTGTGCCTTTCCAAATCATGTCCAATCAACTGAATTTACCACAGGTGGACTCCAATCAGGTTGTGCAAACATCTCAAGGATGACCAGTGGAAACAGGATGCACCTGAGCTCAATTCTGAGTGTCATGGCAAAGGCTGTGAATACTTATGTACATTTTTTTAATGAATTTGCTAAGATTTCAAACAAAATTATTTCACATTGTCAATGTAATCCATTTCAGTATAAGGATGTAACATAACAAAAATTTTAAAGTGCTGTGAATACTTTCCGGATGCGCTGTTTATCACTAGTGGCCTAACTTGGGATTCTGGGTAAAAGGGTTCTAAGTCAACTTCAGTATGAGTACTAGGACTTTCAGTCATGTCTACATCAGTGGTTCTCAAACCTCTCTTGGGGGCCCCCAGGCATACCATATATTAGATGTATTCCAGAGCTAGCACACCTGAAACAAATTGCCAACTAATCATCTAGCCCTTACTTGCTTGATTCAGGTGAGCTATTTCTGGGTTACAAAAAAAACAGAGACGGCTGGGGGTCCCAAGGAGAGGTTTGAAAACCACTGGTCTACAACACAGTCAGTGCCAACTACAAAGCCCACCGATATTAGAAAGATCTCAAAAATGCACTCCTCCCCTCTGATCTTGTCCTCCAATGGGTTTTAAGAAGGAGATGAGGGAAGAGACCCTCCTGAACAGAGTAGAGATCTTATAAACCAAACCAACAATGACACCCTTTCTTACCTCCAAAATAGGATCCATCGGACAGCTTGGTCTCCTTTGTTCCCTTGGCGATGACGCAGACCACGCCATGCTGGATAAAGTACATCTTCCTTCCTACAGTGCCCTCCCGAACCACGCTGTCCATGGGCTGGAAAACCTCGAAGCGCAGTTTGGTCAACATTGATGTCACAAAATTTGGATCTGCATTGGCGAACAGAGGCATGGAAGCCACCAGCTTGCGACAGTTGAAGTTGATGATTTCCTGCAATGGCCAAAAACGTGCTATGAAATAGGAGTTACATTTAAAATATGTTAAAAGAATGGCACAACATTCTGAACATTATAATATCAATATAATAAAGGTTCCAGAAAACAGAATTAAAAAGAACACATTTCCATAGATACAATAAGACACTGGCATTGACACACAGTTAAAAACTGAAAATTTGTTAAATTCTTTGTGAGTTCTTTTAAAACAGGACAACATTGGAATTATGTAAAACCAACTTTAAAATATTTTGTTGTTTTTTCTGCTTAACAGTTAAAAATTGACATTTGCAGACTGAGAAAAGTGAAAGCTAATGGTTAAATCTCTTCCTGATGGTGGCCTTGGTGTGTAGGAGTGCAACTTGTCTTAATTTGTCTGTTAAATCAGTTCTTTGTGACAATTCTCAGATTGTTTTCATAAGAAAAGAGATTATGAACATCAGAATATCAACACCTGTGGATTTAATCCCAAGCTTTTTTCACAACATCCGTGGAATTACTGGACATGTTCTTCAAAGGTACTGCACTTTACCGGGTAGTGAGATGCCACCGAAGAGGTAAATGCGCTGGGGCGCTAGTACGCTCAAGGTGCCGTGGAATCACTTGCTTTTGGGGAAAAACAGAGACCTCTGCTAATCTTCTGCTCTGTGTTTCACGGAAACGTGGCTGTTTGGAGTTATACCGGACTCTGCGATTCAGTTGCCTTTTTACACTCTTTCGCCCAGACCGAAAGAAATATCTCAGGCAAAACGAGAGGAGGAAGAATATGTTTCTACATCAACAACAGCTGGGGAAATGACATGTCAGTTATCCTACAGTGCTGTTCTACTGACCTGGAATCATTTTTTAAATCAAATGCAAACCCTTCTACAGCCCGCAGGAATTCACATCCTTTTTCTTGGTTGGTCTTTACATTCCACTGAGTGCTGACATGCAGGAAGCACAGCGGCAGCTAGGCAACCAGCTAGGCAACCAGATTCTTGTAGTGGAGCGGTCATACCCGGACTCCTTAGTTATTGTTCTGGGTAACTTTAACAACGGTAACCTAAGCCACAAACTCCCCAAATATGATAATGCAATAATAATGCATTCAACTTATATAGCGCTTTTCTTCCAAGGAACCCAAAGCGCTTTACACAGTGAGGGGGAAAGCCCACCTCATCCACCACCAATGTGTAGCACCCACAAACAATCTATTAAAATACCGACCAGAGAGAAAAACGTTTTGGATCACTGTTACACTACAATCAACAATGCATACCATGCCGTGCCCTGTGCTGCTTTGGGTCTCTAAGATCATGTTATGGTCCACCTGATACCCACATACAGGCAAAAACCAAAACTATCAAAGCGTGTCATGCGGCGGTCGACCTGGAGCAGCGAAGCAACAGAGGCTCTGCGTCGTGTCCCAATTGGGACATTTTCAGGTTTGCCACTAACAGTCTGGATGACTATACAGACACTGGAACACCTTAAATCATGTTCTGTGAGGACAGCTTTGTACCGACACAGACCAAGTTGACCTACAACAATGACAAACCCTGGTTCACAGCTAAGGTCAGATATCTGCGTTCGGCAAAAGAGGAAGTGTTCAGGAGTGGGAATAGAGATGGCTATTGATTGGCCAAATACAGCTTTGGGAAGACAGTTAAGGATGCCAGGGCATATTTGCAGAGAAACTAAAACAACAGTTCTCAGCCAATGACCCTGCTGCTGTATGGAGGCCTACAACAGATCAACTACAAACCAAAAACCCCACACTATCTAACCTAAGACTTGCAAATAACTGAACGAGTTCTACTGCAGATTTGAAAGACAAACATCTCTCCTGCCTTTGTGTCCAGCCATCTAAAGCAGCCCACTGGCCCAGTCCTCCAGCCCCCCATCGTTGAGGACACAACAGGATCACCCATCTCACCCACCCCCATCCCTGCCACTACAGCGACCCTCACTCTACAGTCACACGAGCGACAAAAGACAGCGACACGCACTCACTTGGTGGGCGTTTCTGTATTGATACTAGCATGCCGTTGCCTAATATCTGCGAGAGGTCTTAAAAGTTACTTCAGAGGTATTGTCAAGTCACAAAAACAATGTTTTTTTATTTAAAAGTATGTATTTCTCGATAGAAGTAACAAAATATATGAGATAAAATGCCAAACATATCAGATATATACAGAAATACGATGTCCCGAAGCGTTGAATAGTTTTCTTCTCGAGCAACCAACGTATACGTCACGCTGCCTTCACTCCAATTGGAAGTCGCTTCGCTCAGTATTTGCATAAAATAGACTTCTTGTCTATTTTTGCCCCGCCTTGCTCGTGACAGCGAAAAGCTTGTCGCCTGTCTCTGGCAAACGGCCACTCGCATTGAAAATGAATGGCAGCCTGTCGCTTTGCCTCTGTCTTTTGTCACTCGTGTGACTGTAGGGTCACTGTCTTAAAGAGACCAGTCAACAAACTATTCAAGAGACAGAACCCCGCAAGGCAGTTAGGCCTGATTTGGTCTTACCCTCCACATGTTTTCAACATTATAGTCATTAAAAATTACTTTTCAATGCTTTTTGAAGTTCCTAAACCAGCCACTGTAAGTTTTTGGATCCTATACCAGTGACGTCACTAGAATAATTATTTTAAACTACAGGGGAGTAGGGGGTACTGTCCACTGGGGTCAAGCTCTCGATGGAAACAGAGACAGAAAATATTTTTTTGTAAAGAGTGGGACAAGGAAATGTTTTTGGTTTCAACCGTCTCCAGCCAAGACAATTATATCTGTTTGTTAGATCAACTGAGTTTCGATGCTCATGTGGACCAAGGTGTTTTGGAAATGTTCTATTCATTATACTGAAAAACAACTGGACAAACCAGTCAGGTCCAGGCAGTGTAACACTAACAGGTAATCATTGGATGTTTTGTATGAATACTTGAAAAAATGTCAGGTAAATGAATAATGAAGTTTGACAGAATATTGCTAAGCATGTATAAATGTTGTTATCTAGAGAAGTGACTGATCTACTTGGTGAGTATTAATCATTGCAACTGTTTATATAAAAGACGTGTACGTAGCTGCCTAGTCAAAGCCAATAATAGCTGATTTACATGTGTCATTCCTGCATATTGTGTGATCATTTCAACTTCAATTCAAAATGTATTGGTGACAAATTATGGTTAAATATATACCTACTGAAGCCAGATATATAGCTCTCAGAATATATTGTGACTGGTTGTAAATATTACAAGCTTTTGTTGTAAAATTACCAGCTAATATCTTACGCTATATTCAACTTCAACAAATCGATTTGCAGGGCGCAGGCGCAAAGTTCACATTGAATTCTGGACCTTGTAGTACTATAAACAGAACAAATATGCCCAAACTAAACTCTCGTCTGTTTTATGAAAAAAAGGCAGAAAAAGCACTGTATATGACATTAGTCTATAGGGTAACATTTTTAAATACTACATTAAAAATGTTTTATTTACTCTGGAATGGTCCTTTAAAATTTCACTGGAGACATGCCATGTTCCAGCATGCTTCAAATCCTACATTATAATCCTGGTCCCCAAAAAGAAAAAGATCAACAGATTTAATGACTACAGACCAGTCGCTCTGACCTCTGTTGTTAAGAAGTAATTTGTGCACATTGTGCTGTCTCATCTCAAAACACTCACTGACACGCACCGTGACCCACTGCAGTTTGCCTACAGAGCCAACAGGTCTTTGGATGACAGTCAACATGGCTCTTCACTTCATCCTCCAGCATCTAGACTCACCTGGAACCAACATCAGAAACCTGTTCGTGGACTTCAGCTCCACATTTAACACCATCATTCTGGCCCTGCTCCAGGACAAGCTCTCCCAACGGGGAGTGCCTGAATCAACAAGTAAGTGGGTCACAGACGTCCTGTCCAACAGGAGGCAGCACGTGATGCTGGAGAAACACTTCTCTGACTCCCTGACCATTAGCACTGGTTACCCTCAAAGCTGCGTCCTATCACCCCTAATATTTTCCCTGTACAACAGCTGCACATCCAATCACAATCGGTCAAGCTCCTAAAGTTTACAGATGACCCCACACTCATCGGATTAATTTCTAATGGAGATGAATCTGCCTACAGGTTGGAGATTGAACATCTGGTGTCCTGGTGCAGCCAGAACAACCTGGAGCTCAATGCCCTAAAGACAGTAGAGATGTAAATGGACCATTGCCGGGACCTCAAGTGGGAGCTGAACATCAGCTCCTTCACAAAGAAAGCACAACAGAGGATGTACTTCCTGCAGCAGCTGAAGAAGTTCAACCTGCCAAAGACTGATGGTGCACTTCTACACTGCCATCGTAGAGTCCATCCTGACCTCCTCCATCACAATCTGGTACCCTGCAGCCACTGCCAAAGACAAATATACCTGTTCATATACTGTAGATATATACAGTACAGTATATATATATACTTGCTCCCTACTGTAGATATCCTACATATCCTGCACCTTAAAAACTAAAAAATGTTTACATTATACTGCTGTTTACATTATACTGTATTTTACAGTATATTATATACATTTCATTGTTCCTATACTGTAGATATATAAATATACCTGTCCACATACTGTAAATATTCTGTTCACATTCTGCTCATATCCTAATTTTGAGCATACAGGACACTCACCGGACAGTCGGCCACTTCATCTGGTACATCTTGCTAGTACCGGGTTGGACCCACTTTGGCCTTCAAAACTGCCTTAGTTCATCATCATGGCATAGATTCAACAAGGCACTAGAAACATTCCTCTCTGATTTTTTTCCATATTGACATTTTGCTTCACGCAGTAGATGTAGATTTGTCGGTTGCACATCCATGATGCAAATCTCCCATTCCACCACATCCCAACGGTGCTCGATTAGATTGAGGTCTGGTGACTGGAGGCCATTTGAGTACAATGAACTCATTTTCATTTTCAAAAAACTAGTTTGAGATGTGAGCTTTGTGACATGACGTGTTATCCTGCTGGTAGTAGCCATTAGAAGTTGGGTACACTGTGGTCATTAAGGGATATAGATGGTGAACAACAATACTCAGGTAGGCTGTGGCATTTAAACAATTCCAGTTGGAACTGAGTGGCACAAATTGTGCCAATAGAATATCCCTCACACCATTACACCATCATTACCAGCCTGAACCGTTGACACAAGGCAGGATGGATCCATGATTTCATGTTGTTTACGCCAAATTCTGACCTGACAATCTGAATGTCACAGCAGAAATCGAGACTCATCAGACCAGGCAATGTTTTTCCTTTGTTTTATTGTCCAACTTTGGTGGGCCCCTGCAAATTGTAGCCTGCCTTTCCTGTTCTTATCTGACAGCAGTGTCACCCTGTGTGTGGTCTTCTGTTGCTGTAGCCCATCTGCTTCATGGTTTGACGTGTTGTGCGTTAAGAGATGCTCTTCTTCACACCTTTGTTGTAATGAGAGGTTATTTGAGTTATTGTTGCCTTTATCAGCTTGAACCAGTCTGGCCATTCTCCTCTGACCTCTGCCAGCAACAAGGCATTTTTGCCCAGAGAACTACATATTTGACTAGATACACGCGCACACACACACACGCACACGCACCTCTCTGAGTGGTTCGTTGAGCTCCCCCAGAATGCTCTCCTCATCGAACATCTTGCCCTGGTATCGGTGCTCGTAGTAGTCATGGATCCTCTGGCGCATGCTTGCAGGTAGCTTGTGGAAGGACATGTACTGCTCCACCTGTTTATACTGAGAGAGAACAGGGCCGTTCAACTATGGGCAGTCTGGATCATAATAACATACTAAAAATGTTTGCCGTCACTTTAAAGAAGGTTGCTTTAGATTAAATTTAGTTGCAGTTATTAGACTATACAGTATGTAAGCAATAAGGCATGAGGGGGTGTAGTGTACGCTTCATTGCAGAGTGCCTGGACACATTGCTTAGCCGTGGTTTATTGACAATATATCACGTCTTTATTAATCTTGCAAACTGGTTACAAAGCAATTAGACAAGTGAATAGTGATGTGATTTCATAACATGGTATAGAGTCTCTTATAACCTGGGTGATTAATCTGAGATAAAAGTACTGTTATGACACCATATTCAGAATTTTAACCACCAAAATTTGTAAGTAACAATGCATCAACATTTTTGAAGCCATTTCTACATCGTCATTTCATAAACCGCTTCCCCAGATATGTAGCCTAGTACCTCAGCGCATTAAAGAGACCATTTGTAGAATTTGTCAGTGCGCCAGACAGAAGCAGTTATCATAGCAATCATATGTTGCCATTTAACTACCCTCCTAATCTGACATGATGCTTTATGGGACAAGTAATGGTATCGTGATTGTCTCCACACACTGTCCTGCTGCAGAAAACTGATTATATCAAGTCTTTGCTTTGACCAGTGTGTCCTTGACCATGTTTCAAATGGGACCTAATTTTCTAGAAATCCTAAAACGTAGTACACCGTTAAGGGAACACGTTGATATTTGGTGCCATTTGGCATTAGAACACTGGTATCTTCCTAGTCAGGATATGGGTAAAATGTTATCATTGTTAACTGCTGGGGTGTTCCAGTGGAAAACTTAGTTTGAAAAATAAACAAATTCTCTCCTATCTTTCACCAATGGCTCCATAAACAAAAGCATGCCATTCTCAAAAAGAATACTTTTTTGGCTACAGTAAAACAACAACACTCTGGTTCTGTACGGCACGAAAAGTGTACTACAGAAAGATGTACTCCTCTACAATGTCTGTTTGTTTCAAACATGCCTCAGGCTCTGATTCAAACCCATACTGCTGAAGCATTTGTGCAACAACTTAGATGCCGCAGCATAAATGGCTGGTCGCTGGACCACTCAAGGTTACCGAAGATCAACTTTTAATCGCATTTCTTAGGGTAAAAGATTCATCCTCCTGGACTTCACCTTTCCAGAACTTTCCTCAGCATGCACATCCTCCATATCACTGTTGGAGGTTCACTTAACAACCTTGTTAGCACCAAGCATAACTATCGGTAAGCAGGGTACACGGTTGCTTACAGGCCCGGACCAATCAGGGGCCCACGTGACTGGAAGATATTGATTGACAGGCGCGGCCCCCTGTTGCATTTCCATTACTCGTTAAGCAACTGGCACCAAGGCTCGTACCCTTGACCATGCAAGGACATACCCCAGTTGCCACTCACCTTCTCCTGGTACTGCCGTCGAGATGAGTCCAGTGATTGGATCAGGGCGGTGGCGTGGCCCACAAACATGGCGTAGCAGGTGGCGCCCACGATCATGCTGAGGATAGTGAGCCAGACATCTGCCAGCCCCACGGGTGGGTACATGCCGTAGCCGATACACAGCATGTGACTCATGGCCTTGAACAGGGCGTAGGAGTACTGCTGGCCCCAGGTGTCGTTCTGTAGGGGGGAACGGAGAAGGACCACAGCCATGAGACGTGATTATGCTTTGGTCTGTCTCAGAGAAAGTCGGGGACGTCAGAAGGGTTCAGATGGTGAAAAAAGGAATACTTAAAGAGGACGCTGATTGCAGATGATGCAGGAAAGGTAAAAGGCATTTGTTTGTTTGAGTATGACTGGTATTTTAAAACACTGGGCTATTTGAACACTGGCTTTAGGAGCACTGGACTATTAAACGCTGGTCTTTGGGAGCATTAGACTTTTAGTAGGGTTAGTAGACATGGGGGATACTGCAAGGTTAGTAGACAGGGGGGATACTGCAGGGTTAGTAGACAGGGGGGATACCGGAGGGTTAGTAGACAGGGGGGATAC
>JACXGM010017845.1:7255-19560 GCA_016801145.1 Umbra pygmaea | reverse complement strand
CTTTCCAAAGGCAGGGCGGGGGATGGGTTTAAAGCTGTTACGGATCGTTGAATAACAATGGTCAAGAGTCTGGTCACCTCGAGTGTGAAAAGAAATGTGCTGATGGAATTTGGGCAGCATTTTTTTCATGTTTGTCCTGTTAAAGTCTCCAACAACAATAAAAACAGACTCAGGGTGAGCGTCCTCCAGGCCATTTATTATTCCATATATTTCCTCAAGCTTGCGCGCTTTATCCGCCTTTATACTCCCGGGGGAGATAGAAGGGGCGTATGTTTACAGTTAGTAGCTCCAGGTCCGGTGAGCAGTGTGTTGAAATAACTGTAGCATCCGAGCCCCAACGGGAGTCAATCATAATGCAAACCCCTCCGCCTATTTGTTTACCTGACTCCGAGGTTCTGTCCTGCCGGTAGATGGAAAAGCCAGCTGGCGTAACAGCATTGTCCGGGATGGTGGGATCCAGCCAGTTCTCAGTGAACGCTAGCAAGCAGCAGTTAGCAATGTCCCGCTGGAAGTTAATCCGAGCGTGAAGTTCGTCCATTTTATTGTCCAGGGATTGAACTTTTGCAAGTAAAATGCTCGGTAACGGTGGATTGCAGTATCTCGTCCGAGATCTGCACAGAATTCCGGCACGTTTGCCCCGCTTCTTTCTCCTTCGCTGCCTGCGTATGAGTAAACAAGTCGACGGTAGGAAAGTGGAGTCGCAGCAATCGCTCCGGTAAGTGGAAAAATAACCTGTATCCAGTGAATTGCGAATGTCCAGAAGTGCTAGTCGATCATACTGTATGAGCGACAGTGCAGAATGTACAGAAATAAAAACTAACCTAACAGAACAGTAATAAGCCAAAACCTGGGTAGAGTGAACAGAGCCATTGTCCATGCGACCATCCTCTACGGCGCACAGTACCTTCTGGGTTAGCTTGCAGTTTCGTGAACAGAGCTTCTCTTAATACATCCATGGCTTCATCCCTAATCCAAGTTACAGGCTTTACAGCATATATCCCTCAGATCCATCATAAGATGAGTGTTAAACATGGATATATTCCTATCTGATGCTTTTTACAAGTTACATGTACTCCCAACATTTTTGTAATTAAAAAGTTGACTTTTGTTTTTCATGACTCTGACAGGCTTTTAGGGCTTAATTCAGTGTTACCAGGCTTCACCATTCTTACTTAAAACAAAAGTCACAAAACAATATTTATGGGAGCAAAAAAACTATTAAAGGGACATTTCAAGAAGGGTGTAAATCTGTTGTAAAAAATCTGGAAAGAGGGATGCCCTGTCATATTTAAAAGTTGTTTTTATTGTAAGAACAAATGCAATCCTCAAGGGACTGTGCGATGGTACTTAAAAAAAATCCTAAATTTTTCAAATGAACTCTGTCTCTTATAAGTATGCCAGGGCAGTCAAACTTTATGCAAAGATGCCTTCTTCTTCACTCTTCCACCCAAATCCCTGACATATTTGCCCATCTCTCTGTTCACCCACATTTTGGTCTTGTTGATCTTTCCCGGATCTGCTTTCCTCCGGTGACATCTCTTATTGATGGAAGAGAGAAGGATCTTCATCTTGGGAAAGATGCCATGGAGGTGCAACAGGTACTGCTTCATCACTGTGACAAGCTCCACACCTTTGAAGTTGCCAAAGTCATTGCCGCCACAGCGAATGACTGATGAAAAAAGGGAAGAATATTCCTCCATCTCAGACCACCGCAGCCAAACTACCACACATGGCCATCCAGTCCCAGGTTCCTCCCTGTGGTGTATCTGGCTCTCTCCTCCCCACGTCGGATCTAGCTGTTGCCTATCAGCCACACTTTCCGACCTAGATATTAATAAATATTGGATTATAAAAAATTTACTTTGTGCTCTTTTTTAACACAAAAATTGTTTATTAAGCTCTCATATACATTTTATATTGTGTAAAGGACTATAGCATAACAGGTACTAATCATACCCTCAAGTAATACAGGAGTCATAATAATTTAATGCAGGATGTATAATAAATTACTGTGACTCAAAGTAATGATAAGGTCAGTGACTTCAGTTCACAATCAATCAAGTGTTATTTGCCATATAGGGATGAGAGGGCCAGAGTGAATAGTAGGACCACAACTATATCCAGGCCAGCAGAGTAGACGTGATAATATAACATGGACCTGATGTATTATTATCTTAATATTAGAATAGAGATATAAGCTGCGGCAATACTAACTCTGTGGCTGAAGCTAGGGCAGATTATTTAATGTGACAGCATGTACTGATGGATTAAGCCTATGAGGTGAGAAACCAATCACGTACATACACAAAATGTGTGAGAGGAAAGCAGTTTCCAGAACTGTTGAAACAATCAGCTTTATCTAAAACCACATGGTCTGTGCATCAGCCAAGCTAAATTGATGCGGAATGTAAGCACAGTGACACAGTTGGATAGGGTTCTAAGGTGCATCTTTAAATCAAATTGTATTTACAGTCGTATGCAAAAGTTTAGGACCAGCATCTAGGACCGCCGACTTCTAGACCCAGGCAGGGTGGAGGAGAGGACTGCAGCAGCCTATATCGATCCCAAGACCTGAGAGCATACTTAGGGGTGAGGACATGATAGGAGGGGATAGAATAAAATAGTGTTAGGAAGTATGGCAAGACTACATAAACATGAAGGGGGGGTGATAGCTAATGGGTTCCCCCACCGTTTAGAAAGTTAGTGCAGCCTAACAAAATACAGCTGAAATATTGATCTCACAATAAGGCTGACCATAGGACTGGCTGAAGACCTAAATTTTAAGTCTAGGTTTAAATACTGAGACTGTGTCTGCCTCCGATTTAAACTGGAAGACTGTTTTAAATGAGAAAGCTCTGCTCTCTGCTGTATTTCTTTTGATTCTGGGGACCACCAAATACTGTACACAGCATCCTGAGATTGGAGTGCCCTTTAGGGCTGTAACATAAAAGGAGGTCTGTGAGATAGAATGGTGCAAGTCCATTGAGTGTTTTGTAAGTTAATAACATTACTTTAAAGTGAGCACTTGCCTGGACAAGAAGCCAATGTAGTGCCAGAACTGGGGTGATATGGCCAAATTACCTGGTTTTGGTTCATAATCTAGCAGCTACATTTTGCACTATTAGCAAATTTGAGACTCGTCCACAGACTATGACAGATAAACAATGTAATTACTTTAAAATACATGTACTAAATGCATTATACTCATAAAAAACATTGTACCATTGTAAGAATAGACTATTAATTCTTGCTCAACAATGATGACAAAAAAGTATTACTTTTACAACAAACGCAGCTTTCAGTCAATTGTTACCTAGTTAGTGAGCTTTCTATAACGTTAGCTAGCTAAGTACAGTAATATTGAATAAATTACGTTTACTGTAATACAAGGTTAGCCCATAGTCTGTATATATCACGGGTTAGCCAAAGTCAACTCTGTTATGCTAACGTCATAACGGAGACAAAATTGTACACATACACATTTATTAAACAAAAGGCAAAACAGCTATTTTCCTGTATTCCTGTATTGAATCCAAGTATTCAACTTTCCGTAACTAAAAATTGATGTAGACTGTTTTCTCCATAGCTGACTGACTGTATTGCTCGAGCGACCCCCAGGTCCAGCTAGTGCGTGTGCTGCTGTACTCGGTCCGAGCTCTTTTGCCATATCCCACCCGCAAGTGATATTGCAGATTTCTGCCCAGACTCGGGCCACATGATGTCTGCCGAGTCTGACTCTTCGCAGAGTGCCTCGAACATCAGCCGGAATTGGGCCAGATCCACTGTGGTAGGCGATAGCCCCGGCAATTTGGGAAACGCTACTGATGTTACATCCATGTTACAGGCTCTACAGCATACATATGGAGCTAAAAGAGTCTCAATAAAGATAAATGCACACATTACATTCACATATGCACACACAGGATTCATACATGCACACACATGATTCATGTATGCAGGATACACAAATGCACAGAAAATTCACAAATGCACACACAAAATTTAAAAAGCACAGAAGATTCACAGATGCACAAAAAAATTCATAAATGCACACACAATTCAGAAAGGCAAACAAAATTTACAAATGCACACAAGATTTATAAATGCACAGGACACGATTCAGAAATGTATTTCTAATGCACACACAAATATATCTTGATTTACAAACTGCTTGCGGTCTGTGAACGTCACTGCATTTTGTGTGAATTTTGAGACTCCCCTGACGTGGCTCGACACAAAAATGCATTTTTTTAAACAGGGAATGATCTGCAACCAATCAGATATTTCCCTTGTTTTAGCCATCACAAGAACGCACCCTATGTGGGGGATTGTTTATTTATAAGCCAATCACATGAACGCGTTCACACAGCGCCGGGAGTGTTTAACTAAGATTAACAGTACTGATAAAAGGACAACAGTTTTCTCTGCCTCTGCCAAGCATTTTCTGCTCAAATTTCAGCAATGAAAGACATTACATTTGACTAGACATTTTAACATTTAAGTTGATTCACTTATGTAAAGACTGATAAAAATGTGTTGCTGCAACATAAAGCTGCATTGTCATTATTATTTAATGTATAATATGTTTTGAATAGGGCAGCGGTAGTGTCGCTGCCTTATGGTCGGTAGGTCGTATGCACACAATCCTGTGTGTGCATATTTGAATGTAGTGTGTGCATTTATCTTTATTGAGACTCTTTTAGCTCCATACAAATATCCATACATACCTCAGATGTATCATAAGATAATACCGTGGATGTATTAATAAAGCACATGATGAATTACAACCATAACTATATCCATTATTACCATGGATGTATTAAGAGAACAGGAACTCCGGAGAACCGTCATATGAACATGCACAGTAGAGGGCGATGTAGGCGGGTGCAGTCCCGTGGTTCTGCGCGTGTTCATTGTGCACGTTCATCATGCCTAGTATAATAACTCTATTCGGCTACTAGTGAATGTTAAAAAAATTAAAATGTTATGTTTTAAACAAGGACCCTTCAAGGAAGTGTTTGGGCTGGTATGTTGATTATCCGCTGAAATATAGCAGTTTCTTTCACCATGAAAGTCTATGGGAAAAAGTATTCCTGGGCTGTATGGGCCGCAGTTCCACCGTTGGCCGCTAAGCCCATGGTTGCTTTAACTTCCGTTTTTAACCCAAGGAGGCGGCAGTGTTGCCAACTTAGCAACGTTGACTTTTCAGACATCTTTAACTAATTTTATTTTAAAAAGCGACTTTTTGTGGTGTTATTGGCGACTTTTGGAGACTTGTTCTCACTCTTCTCAACGAGCAGCGGGTGCTGCGGTGAGTCCCTACCCCATCTGAAAGCACTCAATCTGAATTCACACCAGACACGTCAAAAAATACGGCATCGTAATGCAGACACACGTGTACACTGCAATCAACATCGTAATCAATCTTCCGCATCTACGAGATGGTGGGCAACATTGCATACAACTGTCCATCTCCAGCAAGGCGAGCTGTTTTCAGTTTAGTATTCATTGACAATACGAAAAACTTGTCTTGCAACCTCCCACACCCATTGATGAAAGCGACATATTAGCTCTTTCTCAGAGGTAAATCAACTTCCGGTTCTGGCACCGTACGGCAAAGCACCGCACAAGATTATTTTAACACTTGCGACCGTAATTATACAATCTATGCTTGCGACACACCCGCCACACCGCATCCACATTTTGCCTGTTACAGTAGATTTGCCGCAACGGTGCGCATTGCTTCCTATTGAAATGAATGGACTTCGGCCGCAATGCAACCAGTTTGCCGGATCTGGTGTGAATCCAGCTTCAGAGGCGGCCCAGTCCGCGCAGCAGTTCCTCCCAGCTGCAGCCAGTCAGAGCAAAATATGTTAACTCCTCCCCGAGTCCCCGACCAGACTGAACATGTATCGCCCATGCGGAAAGGCCGTCTGGCTGATCCCGCTCAAAATGTAAAATGTAACGTGTTCTTTGTCTAAAAGAAATCACTGCACAAAAATAATTCACGGTCTGCATTGACTTTCCTGCCCGGACTCTCTCCGTTTAGTCTATCCAGTGCAACAACTGACAGAGAGAGAGAGAGGTGAGCAGGGGAAACAGCATTGTCAAGGACCTATCAGCAATCTTTATTATTTGCTCCCTTTTGTTTAATTTAAAGAGTTTAATTTGACAGTTTATTGTATTATTTTCATGCACTTAATCACAAGAGATTTTGAAACAGCTGTTCATTCCTTTTTCTGTTGTGTGCAGAATCGTATTTCAGTGGACGTGATGACGTCACAAATGTTAATTACGTCATCTAGCGACATTTGGAGACTATGAGCAGGCTTTAGCTACTTTCCATTGAAAATAGTTGGCAACACTGGGGGGTAGACACGGAAGTTGGATCGGATTATGCTCGTGTGTGCAGTGACCACTTCGTCAAAGGTAAATACAATTTATGTTGCTATGTTTATGTAAAGTTAGTTTTTTACTTTCAATTTTGTACCTCTGAACAATAATATGTAACGTTACCAAACGTTACTAAGCTAACTAAATTGTTTTGCAGGGTGCATCATTATCTACAAGCATTTAAATACGGTGTTGTTCCCTTTAGGCAAATGTTTCAATTTAATAGAAAAATCTCACTTCTTCATAATATAAGGATCGAGTTATTTTTGTTTATCGTTCCCTCGTAATTGAGTCTGAACTAATATAGGACGGGCTTTCCACCATCTCGTCCATTCTGTTTTTTATTGTCCTACATCTGAATTTCGCGCGTCGTCAAAACCACGTGATTGCACACAAGCTATTAGGTTTCACGCATGTGAAATTGTCTACGCATGTGTGAATCATGTTTTGTGCTTAAATTTTATTTGACTCTTTTGCCTCCACGCTGGAACCTAAAGATTTCCGGGATTCCCAAGTGCGAGGGTGAAAATGTTAAAATGACTGTTATAGATCTATAAGGAGCCGCGAGCTCTGTGAAATTCCATTAACGTTGGATGAACTATATTCTATTTCTATTATTACAAAAATGCCACTGAATAAAAGTCCTGGACCAGATGGGTTTCCTTGTGAATTATAACCATTTATGGCCAATGTAAAACATATGTTTTTGCAAGCCTTTGTAGTTTGGGCCAAGACTAAGGAGTTGTCTGTTTCTATGAAGCAAGGATTCATTTCTCTCATTCCTAAACCAAACAAAGATCTTCTATATCTTGGTAATGGGCGACCTATTGCATTGCTCAATTCAGAATACAAATTACTGGCTGCACTGCATGCTAAAAGGTTGAAATTTTGTTTAGATGAAAATATTTCTGCAACACAGTCAGGATTTATTAAGGTCGGCACATTTCCAATAATATCTGACTGCATGGTTTTAGACAATTTGTTTAAGGTTTTTTTATTAAGATCAAATAATATTTCAAAACATTTTACAACAGAAAGAATCCCCCTCACAAGCCTGCACCACTCCCAATCCCACAACACCCACCCCCCAAGGTAGGTCCCACATACACACACACACACACACACACACATAGATACACATCAACTGAGAAACCAAATTAAGTGAACATCAAAATAAGTAAGTAAAAAAAATCAAATACATAAAATTAAGGAAGTGTTTGGTTTTAGACTATTTGGATTATCCAGAACTATTTGGATAATTTTTTTATTTCCAAAACATTAATCTTGTTTTTGGACTTTTCAAAAGCTTTCAATACTGTTGAACACTCTTATTTTTGAAGTGTTACAATATTTTGGTTTTGGAGAGAACTTTGGGAATATTATAAGCACATTCTATACTAGTAAACTGGACGTTGGTTAACCTAAACTTGAAGATGTAGGGTAGACTGTGTACAGTTGAGACACCTTAAATAACTTGTTTACGCATCAAGCACAAGTTGTGATTTTTGCTGTGCACATTCATATTAGTGTCCTCTTTGATCATGGTAAATTTGAACAACGGACTCATCTACGATCCGAAGGTATCCTAAGTTATGACGTTCACTTCATGCACTCTCCACATTGAATAGTTTATTATCCTTATATGACTCTTAAACGTAACTGATATCATCTTAAACGTTATGCTGTGCCCTAAAAACGGTCATATTTCATGATATTGTGTCATGCATGGTCATTGCAAAATCTAGAGAAATGTGCGAGGTGGCCAGCGGGGTACAGTTGGTACAAAGGCTGCAATGCAGTTCTTACTAATGACCAGTAGTTCAGCCTGGTGTCTACTGTGTATCAGGACAGCGGCAGCCTTGTATTATGGGCTACCCCACATTTAACCGTGCTAATTTAAATAACATCAATAAATTTAAATGGCTGAACAAACATCTGGGTATCACACTTCTCAGTTTCCCTGGTAAAGTCTACTCTAAGGTGCTGGAAAGGAGGGTTCGGACGATAGTCAAACCTCAGGTTGAAGAGGAACAATGTGGATTCCGTCCTGGTCGTGGAACAATGGATCAGATCTTTACTCTCACAAGGATCCTGGAGGGGGCCTGGGAGTATGCACATCCTGTCTACATGTGTTTTGTGGATTTGGAGAAGGCGTATGACCGGGTCCCCCGGGAGATACTGTGGGAGGTGCTGCGGGAGTATGGGGTGAGGGGGTCCCTTCTTAGGGCCATCCAATCTCTGTATGACCAAAGCGAGAGCTGTTTCCGGGTTCTCGGCAGTAAGTCGGACTCGTTTCATGTGAGGGTTGGTCTCCGCCAGGGCTGCGCTTTGTCACCAAACCTGTTTGTAGTATTTATGGACAGGATATCGAGGCGTAGTCGGGGTGGGCATGGGTTGCAGTTCGGTGGGCTGAGGATCTCAATGCTGCTTTTTGCAGATGATGTGGTCCTGATGGCATCATCGGCCTGTGACCTTCAGCACTCACTGGATCGGTTTGCAGCCGAGTGTGAAGCGGCTGGGATGAGGATCAGCACCTCTAAATCTGAGGCCATGGTTCTAAGCAGGAAACCGATGGAGTGCCCACTCCAGGTAGGGAATGAGTCCTTACCCCAAGTGAAGGAGTTCAAATACCTTGGGGTCTTGTTCGGGAGTGAGGGAACAATGGAACGGGAGATTGGTCGGAGAATCGGCGCAGCGGGGGCGGTATTCCACTCATTGTATCGCACCGTTGTGACGAAAAGAGAGCTGAGCCAGAAAGCAAATCTCTCAATCTACCGGGCAGGTTTTGTTCCTACCCTCACCTATGGTCATGAATGCTGGGTCATGACTGAAAGAACGAGATCCAGGGTACAAGCGGCCGAAATGGGTTTCCTCAGGAGGGTGGCGGGCGTCTCCCTTAGGGTGAGAAGCTCAGTCATCCGTGAGGATCTCAGAGTAGAGCCGCTGCTCCTTTGCGTCGAAAGGAGCCAGTTAAGGTGGTTTGGGCATCTGTTAAGGATGCCCCCTGGGCGCCTCCCTAGGGAGGTGTTCCAGGCACGTCCAGCTGGGAGGAGGCCTCGGGGAAGTCCCAGGACTAGGTGGCGAGATTATATCTCCAACCTGGCTTGGGAACGCCTCGGGATTCCCCAGTCAGAGCTGGTTAATGTTGCTCGGGAAAGGGACGTTTGGGGTCCCCTGCTGGAGCTGCTGCCCCCGCAACCCGATCACAGATAAGCGGATGAAGATGGATGGATGGATGAACAAACAAACATGTTGCCCAAATGATATTTTCTTTCTCTGTCTTTATTTATTATATTTGCAGTGAACGGTTAATTACCTTTACATCATTAAAAATGGGTGTCTCAACTGTACCATGGTACTGTCTCAACTGTACCACATATAGGTACAATTGAGACAAATTTGAAACTTATTTTTATGAGCTAATTGTGGAAAATATAAACTACTTATGGGTATTATTGATAGTTAATATTTTCGTCTACAAGCTAATGAAATGTAATGCAGCATGTCATGTGGAAATTCACTTCTTTTCAGTATCTATTTTTATGTGAAAAATCTAAACGCAAAAAGGGTCTCAACTATACTCAGTCTACCCTACCTATGCGCTGCAGTGCTCTAAAAGCAGAGGAACCTACAACTGTGAGCCGGCGTTCCTAAACGGAGACCCTCGTTTGTTCCAAAATAATGAAAAATAAAAAAGAATCATGTTGAACAATAACTTAACAAAAAACATAATAGCCTACTTAGATCTAGCAGCTTTTGTCCAAATGTAACTCAAAACTATCCAAGGCACGAGTTGAGAAAGAGGGTGAGAGAGATTAGCCTACCTAACAATTTATTAGGCTACTTCACAAATTAGGCTTTTTAACAAAGCCTCATAAAATATTACTAGTAACTCACATACAACTTCTGCACCAGTCTACTGATTTTCAGATCATGAGATGATCTGGGGTCAGACATGATTGCAATTTGACGACTGTCAGTTCAGCTGCCGTAAACACGCGCTCTGGGGACTGACATTGCCGGGATGCACAGATACCTTCGCGCTAACTTGGCCAGCGGTACTGCAGCGATATTGAGGAAGATCCCACTCCGCTCCGCTCACATACTCTGCCCGGGGAACCTGATTGCTTTGCATGATTACTTTTGAAATCAAAACAGAATCTTCCAGGTAACCGAGGATAGCGTCAAATATTGCCCCCTGGTGGTTAAATGTTAAATTGCTGCCACACAGTGAAATTAATTTCCTTGCTTCAATACTTATACGCAACGCAACCTGCATTAGTTTAATCGATAACAAATGAACGTGATCGATGAAATTCTTGATGATAAATTATCGAACGTCGATTAATCATGCCCATCCCTAATGACTGTATACGATTCTGATATCCCTTCAGTGAATGACATAAAGATTAAAGTTGTCAAATATTTGGGAATCACTACAAGAAGTAAATCTACAGATGAAAGGATTTCTCAAAATCTCTTACCAAAAGTTGGAAAAACCAAAGCCATTTTTAACTGTTGGTTACAAAGAGATCTTACTGTTTTGGGTCGTGTTTTTACTTTCTAAGGCGGAAGTCTAATCCAGATTGGTGTATCCCGCTTTATCTTTATGTTGACCAGAAAACATGTGCAATTATTAACTCACTCTTATTCAAATTCATTTGGAAAAATAAGATGTGGTATGTAAAAAGGTGTGGTACAAATAAGATGTGGTATTTATTAAAAATAGAGTGATTATTTAAATGCCTCCATTGTTGGACTTTGTCCTTTTTTTCATCTGTGTGCGGGTCTCCTATTCTTTTCGTATGTAAAAAGGAACACACCAGACAGTATTCAGGAGGCCTTATTGTTTTAGATTTTTAGACTATTAACAGAATTTTTTGGATTATTTGGCTACAACATTATTTAGTTCATATTAATTCACCTTGGTTTATTATTCCCAATTTGGTGTTTGATAAATGTGTTGGATTAAGGTTTTTTGCGTTCCCAATGTTGTCCCTGGTAAACTGTCTGTCAAACTTGCCATTTTCCATAAACAAGCACTTGAGACACTGAAGCTTGCTTTCAAGCACAACTTCTCTCCACACACTTGTATTTTGTGCAACAAACAACTGGTTATACACAGAAATACACTCACCTAAAGGATTATTAGGAACACCCGTCTAATTTCTCCTTAATGCAATGATCTACTCAACCAATCACATGGCAGTTGCTTCAATGCATTTAGGGGTGTGGTCCTGGTCAAGACAATCTCCTGAACTCCAAACTGAATGTCAGAATGGGAAAGAAAGGTGATTTAAGCAATTTTGAGCGTGGCATGGTTGTTGGTGCCAGCCGCCTGGTCTGAGTATTTCACAATCAGTTTTTTCACGCGCAACCATTTCTAGGGTTTACAAAGAATGGTGTGAAAAGGAAAAAACATCCAGTATGCGACAGTCCTGTGGGCGAAAATGCCATGTTGATGCTAGAGGTCAGAGGAGAATGGGTCGACTGCTTCAAGCTGATAGAAGGACAACTTTGACTGAAATAACCACTCGTTACAACCGAGGTATGCAGCAAAGCATTTGTGAAGCCACAACACTCACAACCTTGAGGCGGATGGGCTACAACAGCAGAAGACGCCACCGGGTACCACTCATCTCCACTACATTTAGAAAAAAGAGGCTACAATTTGCAAGAGCTCACAAAATTGGACAGTTGAAGACTGGAAAAAGTTGCCTGGTCTGATGAGTCTCGATTTCTGTTGAGACATTCAGATGGTAGAGTCAGAATTTGGCGTAAACAGAATGAGAACATGGATCCATCATGCCTTGTTACCACTGTGCAGGCTGGTGGTGGTGGTGTAATGGTTTGGGGGATGTTTTCTTGGCACACTTTAGGCCCCTTAGTGCCAATTGGGCATCGTTTAAATG
>JACXGM010017844.1:0-19460 GCA_016801145.1 Umbra pygmaea | reverse complement strand
TGTAGCAAATCTGTGCCACTGCGCTCAATAGAGTTGATAGGAGCAGGCAGGGTGAAAAAGTACCTAAAATAAGGCCTGTTTTTTCGCGATTACGTTAAAACTACGGCAAGCAACTTGGATATAAGGTAATATTATGAAACTGCAGTCCACGACGGATGCAATGAACTAAATTTCATCCCGGAAAAGCGTTGTTAAAAAAATCATCTGTCCAGCCTACTGATGTGTTTGGCCGGTCCAGGTGGTGCGTATTCAGGTGCAGATCCAGGACACGCTGAGCAGGCAGTACTCCCAGCATCCCTCAGTACAGGGAGCCGTGTCACAGCTGGACTCTGAGCTTATGGATATCACCAAGGTAACAGCACATGAACATCTACCACCCTCCATATCGAGATTGTTGTGATGGTCCTTCTATGTTAATACAGTTTTCCTTCTTTTTACCCAACTCAATGTGGGTTTAATACTCTGCTCTGTGTCCTTTTACCAAGCTCTATGGGTTTTAATACTCTGGTCTGTGTCCTTCTACCCAGCTCTATGGGGGTTTAATACTCTGGTCTGTCTCCTTCTACCAAGCTCTATGGGGGTTTAATGCGCTGGTCTGTGTTCTTCTACCTAGCTCTATGGGGGTTTAATACTCTGGTCTGTCTCCTTCTACCAAGCTCTATGGGGGTTTAATGCGCTGGTCTGTGTTCTTCTACCTAGCTCTATGGGGGTTTAATGCGCTGGTCTGTGTCCTTCTACCTAGCTCTCTGGGGGTTTAATACTCTGGTCTGTCTCCTTCTTCTACCAAGCTCTATGGGGGTTTAATACTCTGGTCTGTCTCCTTCTACCAAGCTCTATGGGGGTTTAATACTCTGGTCTGTCTCCTTCTACCAAGCTCTATGGGGCTTTAATGCGCTGGTCTGTGTCCTTTTACCCAACTCTATCGGGGTTTAATACTCTGGTCTGTCTCCTTCTACCAAGCTCTATGGGGGTTTAATGCGCTGGTCTGTGTTCTTCTACCTAGCTCTCTGGGGGTTTAATACTCTGCTCTGTGTCCTTCTTCTACCAAGCTCTATGGGGGTTTAATACTCTGCTCTGTGTCCTTCTTCTACCTAGCTCTCTGGGGGTTTAATACTCTGCTCTGTGTCCTTCTTCTACCTAGCTCTCTGGGGGTTTAATACTCTGGTCTGTGTCCTTCTATCCAGCTCTATGGGGGTTTAATACTCTGGTCTGTCTCCTTCTACCAAGCTCTATGGGGGTTTAATGCGCTGGTCTGTGTCCTTTTACCCAACTCTATGGGGGTTTAATACTCTGGTCTGTCTCCTTCTACCAAGCTCAATGTGGGTTTAATACTCTGGTCTGTGTCCTTCTATCCAGCTCTATGGGGGTTTAATACTCTGGTTTGTCTCCTTCTACCAAGCTCTATGGGGGTTTAATACTCTGGTCTGTCTCCTTCTACCCAGCTCAATGTGGGTTTAATACTCTGGTCTGTCTCCTTCTACCCAGCTCTATGGGGAGTTTGCAGATCATTTTCGATTGTCTGAATGCAAGCTGGCCATCATTCACTGTGCTGGCCACTCGGACCCCATGCTGGTTCACTCTCTGTGGCAGGAGATCATGGAGAAAGGTGTGTGCATGTAGATTATCTGTTAACACTGGCGCTCATTTGTCTCAGGCTTTTGTTTTATGTAGCTTTTCACTGCATTCTGAACTATGGCTGAAGTTTGTCTTGTTCTCATTCCAGAGCTGGGTGACAGTGTGGCCATGAGTCCAGCCGACAGGATGAGAGCTCTCAGTCTCAAACTGGTGTCTCTTGGAAAGATTTACGCAGGAACACCCAGATACTTTCCACTGGGTAAAAGCCATAGGCTGTTTAAATTACTGAATAAGCCCTTCACAACATCACTTATGTTTTGTCTTTTTTCATTGGTGCATTTGTTTTGGCAAGGTCGTTTTTGAAAAAAATAGCTCTTCTTTATTCGCGTCTAAGAGCAAATCGACAGGTGTAAAACATTTGGTAATATAAGCGTTTGATACGCTATGGTTAATGTTTATAATAACCCAGTACAATACTTATACCGCTTAGTCATGTCAGTTCTTAACAAAGTGCATAAAGTGTAGTGTTTAAGGGTTGATTTGTATTGGGTCAGTGATGCACAAGTTCGTTAGAGACTACGTCAGGGCTCGCTTTAGTAACCAAAGGATCAGTGTCTCTTTTCGCCATCCTACATCTGTCTGAGGAATTGCAGGGCTGCCGACAAGGCAGGGTCAGGGGGAATTGGACAAGACTATTTGGGAGGGAAGAAAAATAGAAAGGACAGTAAAAAATAAACCGACTGTTGACCACATTGACTTACACCATCGATAGATAGTATAACATGAAGCCAGAGTCTTTTCGCTTCATGGTCCTAGATTACGTAGCAGTTTTCTATTGTTTAGTGTTTCTTTCAAACTTATTTAGTTTTTTTGTTTAGCTTTCCTCGACTATCATAATTTGCAGCATAATTGTCATAATTGTGAATTTCTTTTGGAATAATAATAATAATAATAATTTTAAAAAACTTTATTTATGTAGCACCTTTCATACAGGGAATTCAGCTCAATGTGCTTTACATCAATAAAAGTAAATTCAAATGATGGACATTTGCATCAATAAAAACATTTTGATCATTAAAAGACAAACGTAAAAAGAAACATAAAAAGCATGGAGCACATTTGCAGGCAAAGAGATTTTAGTTTCTCTGCAACTTTTTGAGTTATGAACGATAATTTCTGAGGTGAAAGTAGGATGTTTTGGTCACCTTGTTAAGATGGGAGGAAAAACTTAGGTCAGAGTCTATGATAACACCTAGGCTCCTTACTTCAGGTTTGATTAGGGAAGTCAAGGTTACCAAGGCTCAAGCTTATTTGTCTCAAATTTTGACTTTGGGGCCAACTAAGAGGATTTCTGTTTTATCCTTGTTTAATTTTAGGAAATTTGCATTAATCCAATTATTTATGGCAATTAGGCACCTAGAGAATGAGTATATTACATCTATCTCATCTCGCTGTATTGAAATGTATAGCTGTGTGTCATCAGCATAGCTGTGGAAATTTATATTGTGTTCTCTGACATCACCTAGTGGAAGCATGTATAGTGAAAAAATTAGTGGAGAAAGACGGCTTCCTTATGCAACTCCGCATAGTATATCATGTTCCTCGGATATATGGTCACCAAGACTGACAAAGCATTTTCTGTCTGTAATATATGTATCTGAGGACACTTTCTGAGAGACCAACACAGTTTTTAAGACAATTTCATAAAATATCATGATCAATGGTTTCGAATGCTGCACTCAAGTCTAGAAGGATGATGACCAAGACTTTGTTTGCATCCATGCTAAGTCTTAAATGGTTTACTATTTAGTTGTTTCTGTGCTACAATTTTCTCCAAAACCTGACTGAAACTTCCAGAATGTTGTTGTTTAAAAATGTGTTCAATTAGTGAAAAACTGCTTTTTCAAGCACCTTGCTTAGAAATGTGATATTTGATATTGGTTTATAGTTGCTTAGTACCTCAGAGTCCAATTGTGGTTTATTAAGATGTGGCTTTATAACTGCAGTTTTGTATGCATTTGGGAAGACTCCAGATTCGAGAGATCTATTTATAATATTTAAAACAGGGCATTAGATGCTATTAAAAACTTTTTTCAGAAGAGTTGTCAGGATAGGGTCGATTGCGCAAGTGGTAGATTTACTCTCTCTAACAATCTTTTGCAGGTCTTCAGTAGCAATGCTGTTAAATATCTTAATGTGCTTTGTACAAGGTTTGTTTGGGAAGTTTATATTTGTTGCAGTAATGCTGGCTCTGATGGTTGTGATTTTGTTATTAAAAAAGGCAACAAACTTCTTGCATTTAGTTGCAGAGGCTTGACTTGGGGTTTAGCAGTTTGTCTATGGTTGAAAATAGTATTCTAGGGTTTTTCCACTTTCTATAATGATCCTTGAAAAGTGGTTATTTCTTGCAGTATGTACAGTATTTTTGTATGTTGTTAAGGATTTTTTTGTAGTTACTAAGATGGACCTCAAGTCCAGTTTTTCTCCATTTTCTTTCAGCTGCACTATTTGCTTTTTTGTAGTTTACGGACAAAGCTATTCCTCCATGATGATGCTTTCTCTCCTAACTTCCAAATAAATATGCAAATGACATATCAGTATAATGTCACCAACCGTTACGATATTTACGAATTTCATTTAACAAACCACCCAATGAAAACAGTATTTTATGGTTGACAAAGAGATAATTTATTGAGAAAGATTTGTTTGTTAGTGATCTAATATTTAGTAGTGCTGATTTTGTTAGAACTTGCTCCAAAGCTATTTTGTGTTTGGGGATGTTTATCAGGTTTGAAGAGATTATAGGGTGAGAATAAGTTGGAGAGATTGTTTGCCCTCTTCCTAGTCAAAACAGTTATAGGCACTGATGTCATCAAATTCACAACATTGTTCTTATCACTTATTGTTTGGGTACAGATTGACCTATCTAACACCAGCTTTGCAGTGTTTCTATTAAAGTCATCTTGCGCTGTAACAACTGTCCATCTGAATTTCACGAAAACTGCCATGCCACAAGCTATTTTCAATAATAACGGCATGGTTTGTGTGACATTGTTGTGTAGAAAGTATTTCATCCACTTCGCCCAGGTTTTTCCTCAGTTTTTCAGAAATCAGCCTGATAGGGGTATTGTGGTTTATTTTCTGGTTCCGCCCGTGATTCTGTGATCGCAGAAATTATAGGGCCCTACACAGGTTGTGTGTACTGCATTTTGGAAATAGTTTTCAATTTGCTGGGGGTTTCAAGCTGGTTGACTGTTTTTGAGAACACCTTGTATCTGTTGCCCAGCTCAAGTTTTTCTTTGGTGGGTGGCCAGCGATGGTTTCTTTACATTTTTGTGTTTTTTCTTCTGTATGGCCCTCCATGCCTCTGAGCATGTTGGAGTAGAAGTCATCATATGTTTGGGGATGGCACATTTGTGATCGCGCTGAGTCAGCACCTCAGTGTAGGTGTTGCGGCCATTCCATGGGATGGTAACATCTGAAGCTGCCATCTGGGATGACGGTACCAGGAAGGAGTCAAAATATTGTTCATCATCCTTTATACGGTGAAGGGTGGAAATCCCGCGTTCTAGTTCAGCCAGTCTTATTGTTAGACGACAGCACTCTGCACATTCAGTAAAAGCTGGAGTCCATTTTGTTTTTTTTTAATTCAAGAAATAATTTCCCAAAATAGCTTCAGAAGGCTTTCTAAGATATAAAAAATAGCTGATAAAAAATAAGAAATAATTAATTATTTGTTTGTTCTAGTATGTAAAGCGCCTTGAGAAATGTATTTAAATGCGCTATATAAAAATAAAGTTATTATTATTAAAAAGCAGAACAGAGCAGATTGCAAAGCAGAGCGGAGCGAAACAAGGACACGTCCTTCTCTTAGGGAACTCCCAGAGATATCAGATCAGTGGGATAGCCTCTTAGGTGAAGCCACAGGTTACAACCTGGTTGTCGTCCCAGTGTACAAGAGACAGTGCTGCATGGCCGAGGTTAAAGGCAGGGGATGTGATAAATTTGAGAAGCTGGACCAACCCACTACCACTACCTGGCATATTTATTCCCAACAAGCAATATTTTGACAACAAAATGGACCAACTCAAGGATAGCCTTCCAGAGAGATATGAAACACAGTGAAATCCTGTGTTTTCCTAAATCTTAGCTCACCCTGTCATCAAAATAAAATTCATCCAGCTGCTGGGATTTACAGTTATTCACACCAACTGGCGATTTGTGGTGTTATGCTAATAGCATATCAGGACTTGGAAACTCATGCTTCCCCAACGCAAAATACATGGTCATTTTATGTCGATCCATCTACCTCCCAAGAGTGTGACAGTCATGGCTGTATACATCTCATTGTATGCTGACATTAACACTGAACTATAGGAACTGCCCACTCAACAATCTTCAAACTGCAATCTTCAAATATCCAGAGGCAGTAATTAAAGTGCCATGGGACTTACAAAGGTAGTGTGAAGAAACTTTTAACAAAAGCTTTACCAAAGGTAACGGGATGAAAGTTCTCCCAAACAACTGCCAACACATTGACTGCCCCACAAAATGTGCAATACAGAGAAAATGTGGAGGGCAAATTCAGTGGGTTAGATGCAAGGTGAATGGGGAAGGAATTCAGATGCTTTGACACTAAGGACTTTGCGCCATCAACTGGTGCACATCAGACATGCTCTCGATAGCAAGAAATCAGGTATATCTTCAGCTGTGTCCTCAGAGTGCGTGCAGACCAATTAGTGGGAGTGTTTACTGACATTTTCAACTTCTCCCTTGCTCTTTATCCCAGTCCTTTTCAAGAAATCCACCATCATTCCAGTCCTCAAGAAAAGAAAGGTGACTTGTGACTCATAGCACTGAGATCATGAAATGATTTGAGAGGATAGTCAAACTACACCTTGTCCCTCAACACACTTAACTCTCCAATTTGCCTACTGCTCTGACTGATCCACGGATTATGCCATTGAACTGACTCACCTGGACAATAAGAGTGCGGATTTGGTTTATCGCTTATAGCTCGGCCTTCAAACACCATAGTGCCCTCCTTGCTTATCACAAAGCTCTTCTGGGTCTACACCCCTTCATTTGCAACTGGGTCCTAAAACCTTCATGCCACCCTCAGGAGCATCACCACATCCATAATCTCGTTCCCAGACCCTTCTGTGGCCAACTTGCATAGGGTCTGGTGTACCCTCACTTTAAAGGTGGCTTGGCGATAACGCCCAAAATCAGCAGCCAATTATTTGGTAAACGGTCTTTCCCAGTATACCCTCCCGCTTGTGCCCTGTGCATCACTGTTGGATTCAGACGCCCTGCAGTGAAATTGTTTGGTCAATTTAAACAGTGACAAAGTAGTTTGCTCTTATGTTCCCACAATAACAAAAAACATTGCCTTCGTTAAGGCCCTACCTTAAGGCGAAGTTCGACAGGAAAGTGTTTTAGGCTCATGTGCAATAGTATAGAGGTTACTCAGCCCCTTACAGTACTTTCTGTATATCCACGACTGTGTGATGAAACACGTTCAACTCAAGTTAGCTAACAAACCAACGGTAATAGGCCTAAATACCAGTCGAGGAGATTAGTATGCTGATGTCGTAGTGCCAGCTAAATCACCTCCCTCCTTTAATGTGAATAACAAATAGCTGATTTTGGACTATGCAATTAACCCCATCCACTTTAACAGAGTCTCAGTGGATTGGTCACTCCACTGGCCACAGTGGTGAAGAAAGTACAGCAATGTCTGTACAATCTTAGGTGGCTGAAAAATGTCATGCTTTCCCAGAGAGCGTTCGTAGTGTTCTACAAAGGCTCCATCAAGAGTGTACTTACAAATTGCGTTGCGCCTGGTTTGGCAACTTAAACATGGCTGACTGGATGGTTCAGCAGACGGTGACTACCTCACCTTAAAGATGCCTCTGGTACTTACACAACCATCAGGCTCTTAAATGGACTACCATAGGCTGCCCCCTGTGTATGTGTAATATATATCATACATACACACACACACAATGAAATTTAAGGGAACATTAAACTTCAGGGACATGACTCTGTCCAGTTAGGAAGCATAAGCAATGGGAAATGAATGGTTTTGCAGTAGGAGGCCACAGACTATTGCACTCCTTATCCCTCCTGAATGAATTTTCTTCCATTTAGCGTTTGACTACCGTCTTTGGTTTTGAAGGGGTCTAACTTCACCCAAAGCGCCACCGGGGAAAGTTAAATTTCCATTGTAGGTACTATCAGATACAGACAGCCACAAATGTCACGCATGTTCCCATTCTGTGAATAATCATAGGATATCAAGCAAGATTGGGTCTATTGAAAAACAATCATGTCTCTATATGCACAAAATGCACAAATATTAAATTGTTTTAGAATAATTATCAAATAACAATATAACTACCACGTTTAGTTTTATCTAGATGTGGTTTGATAATTCAATTTCGAAATGAGAAGGAATTATTAAATGAACGCCATATATACATGACCTGAATGGATCAGCCATAAGGAGATTTATAAGAAATAAACCTCTGGGGGAAATCCAAGTGTTTACACAGAATAAAGGCAATTAGGCCTATAGAATATAACCAACCTAAGTAAAACAAAATGAAAAAAAACAAACAATATACATAATACAGTATACTAGAATTTTAAATAGTCTGATATTTATTACATGCATTTAATGTGGTTTGATTCCAGAGGTACCAAATCAAGTATCGGTATTGAAGTCAAAATGTTGGTATCGGAACATCCCTACCACAGAAACCTCAGCTGTTTACCCAATAATGTGTATCAATAAAAGTAGTTTTATTCATTCTTCACCGTGTCACAATGTGCAGTTTATTCTGCGGTTGGCATAATTGCGTACCAATGTTGTGCCTTGTTATTCCTTAGCACATTGGACTAATGAGATGTCTTGCATGAAACATTGTTTTATCTACTCTACTCATTGACTGTCTTACCATGTTTCCAGAGTTCCTAGTCAAGTTTTTGGAGCAGGAGGTTTGTCGTCTGAACTGGGACGTGGGTTTTGTCACCTATACCATGCAGGAGATTGGAGTGCAGCTTCCCCGACTTCTGGAGGTTTATGACCAGCTTTTCAAAACGCGGGTATATTTTTTTTAAATACAGTTAAATTTATGTCATCCCCAGGGAAAAATAAGGGCTGGCAGATATATGAATAAAGATGCGCTTAGAAATGTTTTACTGTGAATTTCACTTAAGCAGAATTTCATTATCTTACGGTACTATATGCATAGAAAGACTCCCTAGCTAAAGTATTTTGTCTCCCAGGATCCCTGCTGGCAGCGTCTTAAGAAGCCTCTCCACCTGGTGGAATGCATCCATGTACTGCTATCAGGATATGTAGAAGACCCCAGCAGAGTACCTACATATGACCGGTAACTAACAATCGCCAAGTGTGTCAGCCACTGCTGCTGTCTCCATTAGAATCGCAACCTTATTTGAAACACATTTTATTAGGCTTGTCAAATTATAAAAAACACATTACATTAAATGGCCCTTATTAAATGTAATTATTATTTTTACCCAGTTTTTCTCTCCTTACAAATTGATATTTTCAAATTCCAACTTCCTTGTCGGCATATCTGCAACACTTTGGACAAATTTGCCTTTACATGATTCATCCGTCCACATGCGGCGAAGTCCTCTGATACTTATCACAGTGATCGTCCAACACGGAAGCCTTAAGTA
The DNA here is from genome assembly GCA_016801145.1 of Umbra pygmaea. Classification (NCBI taxonomy): domain Eukaryota; kingdom Metazoa; phylum Chordata; class Actinopteri; order Esociformes; family Umbridae; genus Umbra; species Umbra pygmaea. The sequence continues at coordinate 10,172 of JACXGM010017844.1, read as the reverse complement.
ATTATGTTATTTTATTGGTTAAGACAATCCCCCTCCCAAAGAAGTCTTACTTGCCTCAACGTTGGACAATTAAATTAGTCATATTTCCAACAAGCCAAAGCAGAAAAAATGCTATTAATATTGTAAACCATATTTGGGAACGATATTATTTGATGTTTGAGTAGTTCCCAAATAGTTTGTTGGCTGGAGAACTCAAGGAGGAGATTGAGAGGAGGGTACAGAAAGCGGCTGCGCTGGGCCTTGAACCTCTGTCGCCAGTGCATGTGTGTTCCACAGTTGGGATCCTAGAACGCTACACCCAACTCCACAGTCAGTGCATATGTGGGCAGAATTGAACATTAGTCAACTAAACAAAAGTGCCAGACCTGCATCGAAGAAATTGCAAAGTAGTCACACAATGTTCAACTATTTACCCAGGGCAGCGCTGTACCACTTTGCAAAGCATATCAGGAGGTCTGCAACTAGGGTTCAAACCCAGACAACTGTCATCATTGATTTAACCAATGTCAAATTTACATTTCTGTAAGAACTCATGACCACTAACCTGTTGAAATTTTAGCTAGTTCTAAAAGTACAAGTGGAACTATTTTATAATAATAGTAATCAATGTTTGTATTTAGTGGGGCATTCTCTCAAAGATATTGTATTAATTTGTTGTTACAAACACTTGGGTAAGGAAGCACAACCGTGTCTTTATCGTTAACGGCATAGTGCACCGATAACACGTTATGATTTTGAAATATCACGTGTGGAGGATGTTTTTTTTGTTAACCATTTTCCTTTCACACTTGCTGTTTATCTTTTGAAAATCAAGTAGACTGCAAAACCCAGAGTACATCGTTCTCTATGGACAGATTTACTGGTTAGGTTTATTTATACCTTAGTGGCTAGTTCGCGAAATCACCTCTTTACACCCAGAACCAAAGTCAGTATCATCTCGTCCAGTGGTTCTCGTGGGGGACTAACAACCACGCCATATATTAGATGTATAGAAAAGCTAGCACCCCTGATTAAACATAACTAATTATCATCTCTTAGCTGCTGGAATCAGGTAAACTACTTAAAGCCTACAAGAAAACTGTGAGATGATTGGGGTCTCCAGCAGAGGTTTAATAACCACTGATATAGTTCACTATGTTTGAAATATTTAAGAACTAGACATATCAATTATAAATAGCATATTCAAGTCATTACAACTTAGTTGAGATCATACTTCCTGCTATGTGAATCAGGTTGTTGCAGAAAAGTCAGTGAGTAGCAAGATCTACATGGTTGGATTTGTACTTGAAGGAAATGTTAATATACTGTACAAGCACAGTAAAGGTTCTGTATGACAGAACTGTTTAGGTGATTTGACATCTTAAACGTTTGCTTCTGTATCTCGGGCCTGCCGTTCTTCTTTTCTTTTGTATTTTATCGAAAACATAAAAAAATAAAGAAAAATGTTTGCAGATGAATGTTAACTATTAATACGATATTTGAGCTAACAGCCCTATTATTTAGTTAACCTTTTTCTTACAGTGCACTCGCACTGAGGACAAGTTCCTCTTTACAAATTAACCCTGTTTACTAAAATACACGTTTAAAAATGTTCTCTCTTTCCCTCGCAGACGGCGTTTCACTAATGTGTGTCTGGATAATATCTGCGGTTACCTGGTGGAGCTACAGTCCCTAAGTCCCAACTCAGCTCTGCAACTTATCATTGGCAATTTCAAGTCCCTTCAGGCCAAGCTGGAGAAACTTCACTGAGGAGTCGACAGGAATCAAAGATTGAATGGACAGAATTAAAACAAGGCTACTGTTGAAGTGTTGAATCCAGTGGTCCAATATTGATCAAGATTTACCCTTCTGAATTACATGGTTTGAATTATTCCCTTCCTCTGTATATCTTCTGTTTTGGGTGCTGTCGAGTAGTGGAGGGACTTTGAAAAAACAGCAAGGTCGCTGACTCTATTCTAAAAGGATGACAAACCTAAGTATTGGGGTTTATTGACCAGCTCACTCTTCATCCCTGTGTGCAGCCTTTGACATTTTATTTTTAACATATTTTATAAGTACAATAAAGCATACCGGTATGTTTAGTTCTCAGCACATCTGAGATTTTGTGGACAAATGCTGTCTCTGTGAATTGTGTTGGTTACACAGTAGTGAACGTTGGGCAAAAATGAACTGTTGTCTTACACAATTAGAGGAAGATATCCAGGAATGGGATCTTCATTTAAACCGCTGCATGGAGTTCCTACATGTATTTGTGGATTAAGGTGAGAATGTATGAGTGCCAAGGAGAAATGCACTGCCATCATTGCACTAATATACCTTAGACAGGTGTTTAAACTTGAATCCATTTACTGGAATTCAAGTCTGCTTTTCTACGTGTTTGCCGGATTCAGTCAGAAAATATTGCAGTTTGTGTCTTGGACATTGGCCTCAGATGCGATCTGAGAACGTGTTGTTAATCACACCACTCACTAAGCCCGGCTGGATTTCCCCCCACAGTTTTGCTGTAACAACCACAGTTAAGCTCATTGTTTTTGTGTTCATCAGTACCAATCTGTCAATACTGTATTGGTACTCCTGACGTTACTTTCAAAATGTCTTCTTAACCCAGGTTTTATAACATTAATCAACACTTATTTTGTTTGGTATTTCAGAAAAATAAGGAAAACAATTAACATCCCAGTGTGTATGGATGTTGCTGCATACATTTAGTCCTGCAATGAGACCTTTTTATAAGTACATTTTTACTTTAAACCAGTGGTTCTCAAACCCCTCCTGTTGGACCACCAGCCATCTCACAGTGTTGTTGTAGGCCTGAACTAATTCACCTGAATCAAGCAAATAGGGGCTTGATGGTTAGTGACATGTTGATGCAGCTTGTTTAGCTCTGGGAAACAGCTATAACTGGGGGTCCCTCAGGAGATGTTTGAGAACCACTACTTTATAGAATTACAATTCTTTGTTTTTCACTTAAATGTTTGTATTTCATATTGTGCTGAAATAATTCTAATAAAATGTGCAACTTAAAAAAACAACATACTAAGCCAATATGCAGATCTCCATTTACGGCTCCCTCACTCTGCAGTGAGGATATTAATGGAGACCCAGCGTTCAGGGTGTTGTTCCCCCAGCCCCATACTTTGTTGTGTACATGCTGTTTTGCTTGATAACATTTCCCTAAATGGAGGGTAATTGTGCAACTGGGCTGGATTGATGTCACTGTGAGCTAGTAATAATTGCACTGATGATTCTCTCCAATTACTCATAGGCCCAAGTGTTCGATTTGAGTGTGCTGGAAACAACACAATTAAGGTAGCTTTGACTCCAGAGATGCAGAAATGATTAGCTAATTTCACAAAGCATTTAAATCAAAGCCACTTTAAGCTGAAATGATATATAAGATAAACATGAACTTTATATAAGTTGCTTATACTATAGCAGATGTAAAACAAAGATGCTGTTGCAAGAAACGTATTATATAATATGCTATACCAAATCAAAATGATTCAAAAGGATTTTATTTGATTGGTAATGTCTAAATTGCTTTTTCAGATGTGTAAGATGTCAAGATATACTGTTTGTAAAGCTTTTGTAAAATAGTTACTGAAAGAGAAAGTAATTTCTTCTCAATGCCCACAATCATACGCAGTGCAACTTTTAATACTGTTGATAAATAACAAAAAGCAATCAATACTTCAAGTGATGGGATGTATGCTCAAAATCATCTTACATTTTCTATTTTAGTCACAATTAATTGCTTTTTTCTGAAAAGAGTAAGCTTTTATTTTTTTAAACATTTATAGGGATCATCATTCATAGATTCCGTCCAGCTTTAAGTACCGCATTCTGTGCTATTGACTTCTGCAATTCAAACCTAAATCCATGGAATAAGACTGTCATTCCAAAATTTACCATAATGTTATTTGATATACTGCCATGAAATAACCAGTAACCCCGTTACATCACAGACTCTAAACCATACGTTATATTACAGTTGAAATGTGTGTTTCTGCTCATGTTTGTATTTCAAAGCACCTGTTCCAATCTGTTTTCCAGCAAACTACTAATGTTTGTATTTGGTCAATGTAATTAAAGTAGGGCTCCATGGTCATGCACTTCAGTGGTTGGGTTGGCATAAAAATGCCTGAGCAAAACTACAAGTCTCTTGTTAAAGTATCTTTCTCTAAGCAACTGTTTTAAGCTAAAATAATAGAATCAAACAAATTGAACTATAGCTCAGTTTATGAACTATAATTTTTTTGGGATTAAAAATTAACTCTGATGTACATTACATTCTACAAGGACAATGTTGAGCAGGTTGCATGGTCATTAATGTAGTGCAAGCCTAGTAGCTGTATAGTACACTGTATTACCTTTCACAGCTCGTGACTACAAATAAATTGTTACAGATGTAAAAAGACCACACCCCTTAAAAAATGCAAAATTTCCTATTATTGGTCATTAATTAATTAATAATTTTGTTTTAACGTTAACTTTTATGATTTGGGAAATGTTTAAAAAAAAATTAAGTATTACATCATTCACTATTCAGTTGGTATTGATGCATCCAACAAATGCATCCAACAGGTTTGTATTCATAATCATGATATAGTTGTGTCAAGGAATATGGAACCAAATATTCATTGTTTTACTACAGGTGTCCCTTTTTCAGGCCACTGCATATTAAATGTATTTAATAAAAAGCCTAATTACTCTACAAATCTCCTTTGTAAAGGGTTTAAACTATGTTTTCGATGCTTGTTCAATGAACCAATAAATTGAACATGCACCTGTGTAATGGTTGTTAAGACACTAAAAGGGAAACAGCATATATTGTAGTTATTATTTATAAATGGGCAACTCTTTTGTGATCAGAACATGACACCATGGTTATTTTAGAAATGACGTGTGTAATTGTACAATTAGTCTAATGTATATAATGATAATAACTACTAGAAATTATCTCGACAACATCACACAATGAGCATAAATATTTTTTCCATGGTGTCCTTAACTTCCAGAGTTACAAAATTAAATTAACATTTAGTTTTAGTAATGGTTGAAGTGAGCTTAGTATAGCTAGGTATAATTGTAATGGCTTAGCTGATTATAAAAAAGGAAAATATTCTCATGGCTGAAATAAAAGGACTACAGCACATATTACTTTTAGGAAACTCACTCGAATCTCAGATGCAAAGGCTTGGGGAAAAGAATGGGGAGGACACACTATAATCATGCACTATCAAACTCAAAAGGGGTGGTGATTCTAGTACACAATAAAGAAAATTTAAATATTAAAAATACAATTAACGATGAGAATGGAAGGTGGATATTCCTCAATATAGATCTGGAAGACAAGCATATATATAGCTCATTAACCTTTATGGTCCAAACAAAGATGATCCACATTTTTTTGCAGATATATATAGTAATATTTAAAAGTTTATAACAGATAATGATCATATTATTATGGTAGGAGATTTTAATACAATATTAAATACTGTAAAGGATCACAAAGGCAATTAAACATCAAACCATCAATCACAGGCACAGAAACAAATAACTGAAAACAGGGACACAGATGATCTACAGGAGTTGACAGTTGGAGACTAAAAAACCCAGAAAAGGTGAGAAACACCTCGAGAAGGCGGTCTCAGGTCAGCCGTCTGGATTACTTTCTTATTCCATTTTCAACTGTCCCAAAAATAAAAAAGTACTTATAGAAGATAGAATGTATTCTGATCATCATTTAATTGGCATTCATATGAAAGTTCAATCAGTCTTTTAAATAACAAGTCATTTGTAACCAGAACAAAATAATTCATCAAACATTGGATCAGCAGATCCTCATATATTAAAGGCCATTCAACATTACACTCTGCAACAAAAAATAGATAAATCTGGCAAGATAATGCCAACTAAAGACAGAAATAGATTAGGCAATAGAAGAATTAGATAGAACAAGACAATCAAAAAGAAGATAAAAATAAACTAGAATAGAAACACAAAGAGAAGGAGATGATAATTAAAGAACAATCAAAACAAACCTATATAAGAAACAAAGCCAACTGGATGGAACATGGTGAAAAATGCACAATTTCTAAGAAAAATATCACAAACACTGCTACCTCTGATGGAATCCTTCATGACTTACCTGAACATATTTTTCAACCACCACTTGACCCACTAAATGAAGTAAACTGTGGAGATTTATTTCCTAAAAAAAGAGAAAATTTTAACGCACATACAAAAAGGGTAAGGAAACATCTCAGTAGATGAGCTCCCTGAAGCTATTAAATCTTTTCAGGACGGAAAATCACCTGGGTTTCATGGTATCCACGTAGAAGTATATTCTACATTTTATGAAGAAATAAACGACCCATTATTAGAATGTTTTAACATTAGTATTATCTGCAACTCAGATATCGCTGTTACTAAAACACGACCCTGATGGTAATTATAAGCATCGTACTCTATAAAAAAATTGGAAACCTCTTACTCTACAATGTTGCGATATGAAAGTTTGGCCAAGTGTATAGCTCTAAGAATCTAAATATGCATACCTAAAATTATACATCCTGATCAAACTGGTTTTATACATTTGGATATTGTTAATTTATTTACTTGGGACAGTGCACATTAATCAACAGTCTTACACTTCTGTACAGACTGTAAATGAGCCAGATTATAGTAGATATATAGATAGATAGATATTTTATTGTCATTCTACACATGTTAACACATGAGAACGAAACATGTACTCAGGTCCGGCAGCGTACCATATAAAAATGTATAATATTATACACTATGCAATTTATTAAAAGATAATTTAAAAAAGATAAATTCTAAAAAGCACTAGTAAAAACAGAACATGTTAATAAACCCTTAAAACCCGTTAATATAACTAAGTAAACAAGTTAAGACAGCAATGCATTGACTCCCCCTATAAAGTCAGAGCAGCGTTTTGACAAGGCAGCACGTAATTTATGACAAAGCAGCACGCATTTTGACAAGGCGGCACAGCACAGCAAATAAGAGGAATAAATAATAGTATAGATGCTAATTTCCATCTGTAGTCCCAAACCTAACCTGCATGTTTTTTGATGGTGGGGAGAACATGCAACTCCACACAGAAAGGCTTGGGATGATCGGGGTTCGAACCCAGAACCTTCATGCTGTGAGGCCACAGTGCTATCCACTAGGCCACCATGCCTGCCCATGGCTGATATATTGGTAATAATATACTGTATGTCAATTATTAGAAATAATAGAGCAATATGGTAAATCAAAAAGGCCTAATTTTTTATAGCAGATTTTGAAAAAGCCTTTGCTAAAGTGTGATTAGACTTGAAATACTTCCATTTAATTGAATCTCTTATAAACTGGGTGAAGGTGTTCTATAGTGACCCCAGATGTAAAATCATAAATAGTGGTTTTCCCTAAAGAAGTTTTAGATTATGTTAAGGTTTGAAACAAGAATGTTCATTATCCTCGTATCTATTCATAATAGCCATAGACATATTAGCAAGGAAAACTTCAACAAATATTGAAATTAAGGGCTTGGAAATACAAGAATTAAATACAATGTTTTAGAATGGAACTGTATGACAACTGATGTGTGTGAAAGTTTAACTTTGTGACAGCTGGGCTGTCTGGCACTCAAGGTGTGTAGGAACAGGGCTAAACTTTTTAACTTTGAAACAAGATTGGTTTTATTGTGTAAGTGTGAATGAATAGGGATCATGCACGCAGAGGCGTCATGGCCATTGAAACTATGCCCCCTCAGATTTTTTAGCCAAGTGGATTTTCCTTTTAATATCAGTATTTGTGGGCACCTGTTTCCGTATGTTGTGCTCACTGTGCCCCCTTAAAAAAAATAGGTACATGACGCTTCTGCATGCAAGTGTTGTTGGCCAGTGTTTTCTGGTCCGATGGCTGCTTTAGTTCGTGCCTTGAGATGAACTATGACCACACAGGCTTCATGCCCATTGAAACTGTGCCCCCTCAGATTTTTTAGCCAAGTGGATTTTCCTTTTAATATCAGTATTTGTGGGCACCTGTTTCCGTGTGTTTTGCACACTGTGTCCCCTTAAAAAAATAGGTGCATGACGCTTCTGTATGGCCATGTGGAGTATGGGGGGTTGCTCCCCTTTTTTTGCCTATAACCAAGAGCCTTGTGATACAGGCTGCTTGAGAAATGGTCTTGGGACAAATATTTCCTCCAATCCTCCCCATTACAGAACCTCATGTGTGTCCAGTGAATAAAGCTGGTTAGCCAGTGACAGGTACGATCCCAACTCATCGGGGCAACCTAAGACAGGCACAGTCGTGCATCTGGCCACAATATGTGAAGTACATTTCTATGTACGCAGACACACGCTAAGTGTTGAAAACTAGCACAAGAATAAACTGAGAAGGTAAGGTGCAGGCCTGGGGAGGATATTGAAATGAGAAATGGATAAATGTACTTGATTTCCAATGACAAATGTTGTTGTTGCTGCACCACTCAATTGTCACTGGCCTGGTTTCTGTAGGCCGGATTACTATCTCATGCCTGACCCAAAAGGCATGATTGGAGCACTATTGAATGGTGTTGCACATGTCGTTTTGTGAGCTAGTGTGATTGGATGTAAAATAGTGTATAAAGAAGGGGGTTGCAGAAATGATGCAGAATATTTAATTATACACCATTGATATGGTTGATCAAATGATCAATTTTGTATAAAAACAAAATTCAAACACTAACAGCTTACAGACATAGGCAATTAAGGTCACAGTTATAAAAACACAAGACACAAGAGAAGTTTCTACTGACTCTGAAAAACACCAAAAGCAAGATGCCCAGGGTCCCTGCACACCTGCATGTACAGGCCTTATGCATGCTGCAAAGAGGCATTAGGACTGCAGATGTGACCAGGGCAATACATTTAAATGTCTTTACTGAGACCACTAAGACAGCACTACAGGGAGACAGGAAGGACATCTGATTGTCCTCACAGTGGCAGACCATGTGTAACACACCTGCACAGGATCAGTACATCCGAACATCACACCTGCAGGACAGATACAGGGGGGCAACAACAACTGCCAGTTACACTAGGAATGCACATTCCCTCCATCAGTGCACAGACTTTCCACACTAGGCTGAGAGAGGCTGGACTGGGGGCTTGTAGCCTGTTGTAAGGCAGGTCCTCACCAGACACCACCGCTAACAACGTTATATATGGGTCCAAACCAGCCGCGGTCGGTGGATTTTAATTGGGGAGGACGGGCTCGTATTACGCTCGGGACCGGAGTGAATGGAATGGTGCGCAACGAACAAAACCAATTGTTTTTTTTTCTACACATTCCATTCACTCCGGTTTTGAGCGTAATACGAGCACGTCCTCCCCAATTAAGATCCACCGACCGCGGCTGGTCCAAACCCACCTTCACTGATGAGTCACATCTTTTTCCTCTCCAGAGGTGATGGTCCGACTCGCGATTATCGTCAAAGGAATGACCATTATACAGTGGCCATGTACTCTGGAGCAGGATCAATGTGGAGGGTCTGTCATGGTCTTGGCTGGTGTGTCACAGCATCATTGTTCTGAGATTGTTTTCACTGCCAGAAATGTCCAGGAACCTGCAGGTACCTTGGTGGAAGAGTGGGGTAACATCTCACAGCAAGAACCTGAAATCCTGGTGCAGTCCACGAGGAGGAGATACACTGCAGTACTTATATCCAGCTGGTGGCCACACCAGATATTGACTGTTACTCGAGATTTTTACCCCCACCCCTCCATGTTCTGGGACACAATATTCAATTTCCGTTAGTCACATGTCTGTGGAACTTGTTCAGTTTATGTTCAAACAAATATTTACACATGTTAAGTTTGCAGAAAATAAAAGATGTTGAAATTGAGAGGATGTATCTATGTTTGTTGAGACTAGTTCATAGTTCAATCAGGCATCATGGCTAGCTATATTTAATGAATATTTATTAGGGCCCAAGCCAACGGCGAAGGCCCTATTGTTTTCCTTAAGATTATTTATTATTATTATTATTATTATTATTATGATTTTCCTACCTTTTGGGCACTTTTGGGGCCCTTAACATGCTCAAAAACTCTTGAAAATTTGCACACGGGTCAGAACCCGTGGCCATCAGAGCTGGGCTGAAGCCCGTACCCGGG
>JACXGM010017843.1:0-19459 GCA_016801145.1 Umbra pygmaea | reverse complement strand
CCCCATACCCGGACTCAATTATCCTAATTCATCACACCTGCTCACTCCATTCAGTATTTAGTCACACACCTCTCCTTGCCTCTTTGCGAGGTATTGTAAGTACAGGTTTCTTATTACTGAGCATTCATTCATGTATTGTTGTTATGGTCTGACCTCTGCCTTGTTCTTGGATTATTCTGCCTGTGGATTTCCCTATTGTGCCTTAGCCATATATTTGCTATTCTTGTCTGACCTCTGCCTTGTTTTGGATTATTCTGTGCCTTATTCCTTGGACAGTCATACCTGTTTGAAAATAAACATTGTTCTCTTTTACATTTGGAGTGTATCATTACAATTCTCTCCAAAAACATAAGCAAAACATAAATCAGACAAATAAATTCAAGAATAAACACTTCATGATTAAAATTGTCAGGAATCTGTAATTAAGAAAACATAATACCCTGTGGGTAAACGCATTGATGGTCATGCCTTCATATGCTGGAAAAATATTAATATCCACCTCTGGAAAAGAATAGACCAGTGAAAAATCTCAGGTTTTATTATTGAAAATAAAAATAATCAAGAAGCTCGGCTTTGTTTGATGGCTTGTGAGTCGTGGTCATCTATCTTTCTTTTTATCACATTCCAAAGGTTTTCAATGGGGTTGGTTTAAGAAAAAATTACAGTGGTCTCTATATCTATCTATATCTATCTATATATAATTTTCTCAGTTTTTGTTGAAAGGTAAAACTATTGGCACGGGCAACAAGCATTTTCTTTTAATAAACATAATGCACATGTGCAGTTTTCTTCTTTTTTATCTTTTATTTAAGGGGGTCCGGAAACATTTTATTGTACACAGGGGGCCTTGGATGGAAAAGGTTGAGAACCACTGCAGTAGGAGAATGAATTTTGAAATATGCTGCATTATACAGTTATCTATTTTAATATCAAGATGCTTGCAAAACAGAAAAAGTTTGACATTTGAAATACAGTTTCTCTATGTCTAAACCAATTGAATCATTAAGGACTCTTTAAGGACTGATGTTTGGCTTTTATTGTGTGCATTATAATATACACTCAGCGACCACTTAATTAGGTACACCCTGCTGGCAAGTTTGTACCCTCTTTTGTCTTCAGAAATGCCTTAATTATTTGTAGCATGAGTGCTGGAAACATCCCTCAAGAGATTTTAGGCCAGATTGATATTATTACATCATGCAGATTTGTCGGCTGCACATCCATGATGCAAACCTCCCGTTCCACCACATCACAAATGCACTAGATTGGATTGAGATCTGGTGACTGTGGAGGTCATTTGAGTACAGTGAACTCATCATCATGTTCAAGAAACCAGTTTGAGATGATGTGAGCTTTGTGACATGGCATGCTATCCTTATGGAAGTAAAAAGAAGATGGGTACACTGTGGTCATTACAGGATGGACATGGTCAGCAACAATCCTCAGGTAGGCTGTGGGATTCAAATAATGCTCAATTGGTACTAAGGGGCCCAAAGTGTGTCAAGATAATATCCATTACACCATCACCACCAGCCTGAACTGTTGATACAAGACAGGATGGAGCCATGCTTTCATGTTGTTTACGCCACATGCTGATATTACCATCTGAAAGTCACAGCAGAAATCAAGACTCATCAGACCAGAAAACATTTTCCAATTGTCTATTGTCTAAGTTTAGTGGGCCTGTGCAAATTGTAGCCACAGTTTCCTCCTCTTAGCTGACAGGAGTGACATCCGGCATGATCTTGTGCTGCTGTAGATCGTCTACTTCAAGTTTCAACATGTTGTGGTTTAAGAGATGCTCTTTTGTATACCTTGGTTATAAAAAGTGTTTTGACTTGCTGTCACGTGATTGGCCAATTAGAAATTGTAGGGTGCAGATGGCTCAGCGGTTAGGGAGCCAGACTTGTAGTCGGAAGGTTGCTGGTTCAAATTCCGACTGTGCCAAATTTCGTCGCTCCAGGGAAAATGTTCCTGTACTTCCTGAAAGTAATTCTGGATAAGAGTGTCTGCTCAAGGATGTAAATATAAATACACATTTAATTTATAATTATGTAATAAAGGAAATTAGTTGTAGTAGTTAATAACTTGTGTTGGAACATGTATGCATATGCATATCTATGGGGCGTACATGTAGCACTAATTAAGGCACCTCAATTTTTTTACCACAGATTATTTCACAATTTATATGCATCCCAAATGGGATCAAATTCCCTTTACAGAGAAATACTTTAGCCCAATGTCCAATCAAACGAAATGCACTATATAGGCAATGGGGTGCCATTTGGGATGCAGATATAGTCACCATACACTGGTTGTGCTGTCTGAATGACTAATCACTCCTATTATTTCACAGATAGAATCACCAAACAACCCCTTAACTCCAGCACAGTGTCCAATTATAAAGTGGACAACAACATGAGCGAATATATTGACTCAGGGAAGCAACAAGCATAATCTGGAGTTGTCTGGTTTGGTAATCGGAATGTAATAGAAATTTAAACGTGGTTCCTCTAAATCATGATTTCCTTCCACTGTGTTATTATATTATAGAATGTTGGGGGAAGCAGAGATTTGTTCTAGCTAATTTTTAAATTACAATTTGCCTAGTATCACATCTAAGTGAATCATCGGCTGTCACTCTAAATGAGTATGACTGTCCTTTTCTTATGGTCAACTTCTAGTGCGTACAGCCAATCCGTGATCCACATATTTTGGTGCTGTGTGGGCAGGGGAATGTGGAAATGGTGAGTGGTTGATGAGCCTCTTTTCCCTTGCAGTGCTGTTGCTTTGTCTCTGCAACATGCAGAGTTCAACTTCATGGCACACAGTTCCTTCCTGCACAGTTGTCTTTCAGCAGCATCTGTCCAAAAAAATATGCTCACAGTTGTCTTCCAGCACTGCCTGTCTTAAACAATATGCTCCCAGTTGTCTTCCAGCACTGCCTGTCTTAAACAATATGCTCCCAGTTGTCTTCCAGCAGCACCTGTCTTAAACAATATGCTCCCAGTTGTCTTCCAGCAGTGCCTGTCCAAAACGATATGCTACTAGTTGTCTTCCAGTAGCACCTGTCTTAAACAATATGCTCCCAGTTGTCTTCCAGCAGCGTCTGTCCAAAACAATATGCTCCCAGTTGCCTTCCAGCAGCGCCTGTCTTAAACAATATGCTCCCAGTTGTCTTCCAGCAGCGCCATGTACAAAGGATGCTTTTGTTTACTGCAGTTGGCTTGCCGTAAATATCATGTCTGCTGTACCTCTGGATGGGCGGAATGCACACTGAGAGTCTGGCAGTACCTTCTCAGAGAGTGTTAACAGTTGATTGACAAGGCCACAAGCAAGCCCTTTGCCTGCTGTTGACAGAAGTGAGACACCTTCCACCTTATTCCCCTTCTTAAATGTGATCACTATTAAACCCTCCCTGAGCTCTGACAAGAGCTATTCTTTTTCCCAGACCTTGAAGAATAGGTCATGAATGTGGTGCAGTAGATCATTTCATTCACCGCTCTTCAAGATCTCACCTGGGATCCAATCTGGACAAGTGGCCTTTATTTGTTCTATAGGCTCCTTATGGCATCTTGGACATCAGTTATGGTGGGTGGTTCACCCATGTCTTCTCTGATGGGACTCTGAGGGATGTGGCTAAAAATACCTGGTTCAACTGGACTTTCGCGGTTGAGGAGTTCATGAAAATGCTCTTCCATTGGATGTTAATGGACCCATTGTCCATCAGCAGCTCCCATCCCTCCTTTGAGCGCAGGGGGTTTAGGCCACGCCCACTTGGACCATATACAGCCTTAGTAGCACAAAAAAAGTATTTGGTGTCACCTGAGACCACCAGTCTCTGGATTCCCAGAGCTTTTCCTGTCCACCAGGCGTTGTTGAGCTCCCTTACTTGGCTCTGGACGTCCGTCTTGGCTCTGGAATGAGCCACACTTTTTGCCAGGAAGGTTATATCATTTTGCCTGGAATGAAAGGCTTTCCTATTTATAGAGATAAACTGTTCTCTGTATCTCTGCATCGTTCTCATCATCCTGATGTTTTCTGGACTTATACCCAAGAATGGTTTTACAAAAATTTATATTTGAGCAGACTCCAGTGCTCTTTGATTTCATTAGGTTATTCCTTTGAGGCTTTCTCCGAGAAAAGCCTGAAGTCGTTGCTGGGTTTCAGTGTCATCCAGGCTTTCAAGATTCAGTCTTGACCAAATCTGCTTTTTTAATCCCCCTTTTCCTCTTGAGTTTGATGTCCATCTTGGAGCAAATGAGGCAATGATCTGTCCAGCAGACATCTGCATTGATCATGGCCCTTGCTATCTTCACGTCCCGAAGGTCCCTGGCTTGTACAAAGACATAATCAATAAGATGCCATTGTTTAGAGTGAGGGTGTCTCCAAGATGCCTTAAGTTTATCTTTCTGGTGAAAGAGAGTGTTAATGATGAACAGGTCATACTGAGCACATTTGCTGTGAAGGATAGCTCCATTGGTGTCGATGTTCCCGATGCCTTCCTTCTCTATAGTCCTCTTCCAGAGGTGGTGGTCCCAACCCTGGCATTGAAGTCTACTAATTGGATTATCTGGTCCTCCTCTGGGGATTCTTGACAGTGTCTTATCAAGGCAGGCGTAAATGGTATCCTTTACATCCTCTTCAGAGTCTAAAGTAGGGGCATAGACACTTGTGACTGTTGCAATCTGGTTGTTTGCAAGCACCAGATGGATAGTCATGAGACGCTTTCTAATCTCCACAGGAAATTCAGAGAGGTGATTGATAAGCTGGTTCCTGATGGCGAACCAAACCCCATGGATCCTAGGCTTATTTAGCCACCCTTTTCCTCCTTTCGTTGTCCTTTACCTGCCCTTTGGGTTTCAGAGAGTGCAGCTATGTCAATCAGGCACCTTCTCAGTTCTCCTCTCTGGTCTGTCACCGGTCGCACTATTCATTAGTTTGCGCACATTCCAGGATCCTAAATTCATATTTCTGTGTTTCTGACTGATTGCAATATTGTTAGCTAGCAAAATATTTGTAGCAGTAATATTTATATCAATGGCTAGCATGCGCTAACATTAGCTAGCAAGAGTGCTAATGTTAATTAGCAACCATTAATCGTTGTTAGATACAGAACAGTACAGCCATGCTAATGAGATGCAGCTAAAAATTCAGCTAGCTTGCTAGCAAACCAAACGCCAGCCAGCCTTGAATTAATCAAACCAGCTAGCTAGGTACTGTAGCAAACACCATAAATTTACATCAAACCATTGTTTTTCAAACATTACACATACTGATTTGTTCTTTTACCTCTGTTTTTAGTGATATTTCATTACTTTTTAAAGTCAATTCAATGCTCCTTTGAATAACACAGTCTTCACCTTTAGTAAAAAAGAAACACATTGGGAAGAAATCCGTTAACATAGACAATGGATTTGAATTCATTGGAGGACCCTCGGCGGAGACTCCGCCCCATCTCATGAAGAACCAATTACCTTTTCTTGAAGGGAATTCTAACACTTCTCTGTACACATTTAAACAGCTAAGACCATATACAATCTATGGTTAGACCAAATGTAGCACAATGCTTCCACTGGTACCAATGTCAGGGAACCCAGGATGGGGTTGAATTGGCCCTGTGTACACATCAAAGTTGTATACAATGCCATGTTGGTCTATTAGGATGTGTTACAATTTATAATCCAGATAATATGCAGCAGTCACAAAATGTCTGAAATTACTAAATATAAATAAAACAATGTTATCCAATTTTTTTCCTCTTTTAAATGTAATCAAAAGTTGTAAACATAGTCTCAGAGTCTAGCCTAGTGCTATACAAGTCACTTAGAAGCCAATTAGAAGCACTTTTCCGGTGGAAAACCAGTTTATAAAAGCATTAAGGTATTTCAGTGGTTTGTGATGCATTGCCAATATACAGTACCACAGCTAAGTGCTGTGTCCAAGCACTCTGTGATGTGTCGTGCCTAAGATCAGCTCTTAGCCATGATAAACTGGCCATATACCACAACCCCATATGCTTTACTGCTTATGTGCTTATGTATGCTATGTGTCAAAAATTATTTTGTTTGCTACTGTGAATTGCTTGGCTTTTGTTTGCTAGTGTGAATTGCTTGGCTTTTGTTTGCTAGTGTGAAATTGGCAGCAGCGCAAATTGGATCCACAAATTGGCAGTGGCTCAAAAATTTGCAGCGGGAATTGGCATAGTGCAAATTGGCGTAGTGCAAATTGGCGTAGCGCTACCTCGAATTGGGGTAAGTCTAATTATTTACCTTGCCACGTCTCTCTCCAGTGACTCCTTGTGTGCAGATTTGGCACCTGCAATTCAGTTGCGGAAGTATAGTTGGTGAGCATAATCATCCCCGTACATGAGCTAACTAAAGGAGCGTTTTGTCTTCTGTTTTCTCCTGCACCAGAATGCTTTTTTGCATGTTAAAACCACACAACATTACAGGGGTTTGGTGTTTCCAACATGTCACCTTTTTCACCTGTCAGGTCTGATAATCAGTCTATTGTTGTATTGATTGCTCTGTTAATAAGCCCAGTCGTAAATATCATAGCTTTCCAGCAATTCTCTAACACACCATATTTATTGGCTAATTTGCTCTCCAGCTGTTTGTGGTAATATCAACTGACTGACCCATAAATTTTGTTGCCTTGCCTACTTTCGCTAGCTAAATGCATGGATGTTCAACTAAACAAATTCATAAAACCCACATTTTTATAGTATTATTATCCTGTATGTGTCAATGTTTTAAATGTATATAACTGTCTATGTAACTTATTAAATATTAATTTTCAAATTAGTTGGCTTCACATGCCATTTTCCAATCATACCTAAGTATGCTTTTTCATAGATATCCATAAATATAATATCCATTCACCAAGTATTGTCTGTGATATCAGCTCATATGAGCAGAGTTGTGTGCATCATTTGAGAAAAATAGTCTTGCCCCATCTGTACTCTTTCATTCATTCCAATGCATTCTATCTGCAGTGCATATGTGCGCATACGGACGGAGACCAAGTGAGGTCAATTAGAAGCACATTTCTAGTGATGCCTGAGCATACTGCACAACCTCAAGCTAAGCGTGACGACATAGATGTGATGTGAGCAACCTGTCTGAAAGTTGTAATTCTTCTCATAGCTGAGCCAAGAGAAATCAAAATCATTCAGAATTTTGACTTTCAGAGACAGAGACGTGAGTAGGAGTTGTCCATGGAGCAGGAGCAACTTTGGGTAAATATTCTGATTAATTATTTTATCATTTTGACTGTATGCCTCCACGTCCCCCTGATTGCCTGTGGACTTTTCCTGACTACGGTAATTTCTCTACTGTGCGACAGAAAGTTGAGTGGTTATGACACAATCGTAAGCATATTTTTACAAAAACGGCTGCTACGGGGCCATAACATTTGGTACAAGGTTTTTTTCTTTAGAAATAAACAATGGACAAATCGAGCCTTAAAACCCTTCAGATATATTTATTTGCTCTCAAAGTGACCCCTAAAATGAATGGGAGTCTATGGAATGCTAACGGAAGGTGATGCCTAGGTAGCCTCAGCATCACCCCATAAGAGCTTTAACTTCCTGGTGCTGGCTTACCCTTGGTCAGATCATGCACAGGAGGATTACATTCACCAACTACACTCCCGCGATTGAATTTACAGGCGCCCGATCTGCACACAAGGATTTGCTGGAGAGCGATGTGGCAATTGTTACGTTCAGCTCCTCATGATAATCTGAAATGTCTAACACAAATCCCCGGGCAGCATTATGCCAATTTGCATTGCTTCGTATGGGATGAAATTAGGGCCAATAATATTTTGAGGTTGTGATGTTTGCATGTGTAATTGTGAATGTGTAAAAAAGTTTAGCATCTGTAGAAATATTTTGTGAATGTGTAGAAATATTTTGTGAATGTGTAAAAAGTTTTGCATCTGTAGAAATATTTTTTGAATGTAAATTTTTTTTTGCATCTGTAGAAATATTGTGTGAATGTGTAACATTTTGCAAAGGTTATGTGCATCACTGGAGTTACAAAACCCAAGTTGCAAAATTTTATTGTGTCAAAACGATCCAATCAGCACGTTGCTTATTGATTAGCCAATCAGAACGCTGCCCACCGATCAACCATTTAAATCCTTAATGTAGCTAGCATTACATAGGACTCTGTTTACATTCAAAATAGACCTAAGGTTGCATTTTGGCAAGAGTTACGCTTAAATAAATTAACTAACTTTGAGCTCTGACTAAATATCTTTGCCATTGGGTAGCTTGAATATTAATTAAGCCGTCATTAAATAATCATACAATATCAAAAACAATGTTAACTTTCTTAAAACTAAACTTTCTTATTCAAGGCATTCTACAAAAGATTCCCACCTGAATACATTTTTAGTTATATTTTTCAGTTACATTCAGCATCTGAAAAGAAATGCATCTATTACAGTATGATTTCTTTATCACTTTCATAGTGTATAGTCAGTCTGGGCACTCTGCAATGTACAGTATGATGGCTAAAAACTGCTACTATACTGTAGGTACTGCACTGATGATTGTAAAATGTGAACTTTCAAGTATATAATTAGCGAGTATTTCAGTAAAATATATATATTTTTTACATATATACCACTTTTGATGGTACTAACCACTGCAGACCAGGAACAACCCACAATAGCTGCAGTTTTGGAGATGCTCTGACCCTGTCACCCTTGCCCAGTAGATGGCAGGGGTGAACATAGACTGAGACATGGACTCCATTTATCATTCTTAGACTTGTATATGTTCAGTTCCTGATATGTTCATTTATATAATATATGGTTCCGTTTATATGTTTATGTTTGTTCTATTCAGTGCATAGCATGGTGTTTGTATTTCTCCTTTTTTATTTACAGTGCCTTGCGAAAGTATTAGGCCCCCTTGAACATTTTGACCTTTTGCCACATTTCAGGCTTCAAACATAAAGATATAAAACTGTAATTTTTTGTGAAGAAGCAACAACAAGTGGGACACAATCATGAAGTGGAACAAAATTTATTGGATATTTCAAACTTTTTTAACAAATAAAAAACTGACAAATCGGGCAAGCAAAATTATTTAGCTCCTTTACTTTCAGTGCAGCAAACTCTCTCCAGAAGTTCAGTGAGGATCTCTGAATGATCCAATGTTGACCTAAATGACTAATGATGATAAATAGAATCCACTTGTGTGTAATCAAGTTTCCGTATAAATGTACATAGTCTGTGATAGTCTCAGAGGTCCGTTGAAAGCACAGAGAGCATCATGAAGAACAAGGAACACACCAGGCAGGTCTGAGATACTGTTGTGGAGAAGTTCAAAGCCGGATTTGGATAGAGAAAAATTTTCCCAAGCTTTAAACATCCCAAGGAGCACTGTGCAAGCGATAATATTGAAATTGAAAGAGTATCAGACCACTACAAATCTACCAAGACCCGGCCGTCCCTCTAAACTTTCAGCTCATACAAGGAGAAGACTGATCAGAGATGCAGCCAAGAGGCCCATGATCACTCTGGATGACCTGCAGAGATCTACAGCTGAAGTGGGCAAGTCTGTCCATAGGACAACAATCAGTCGTATACTACACACATCTGGCCTTTATGGAAGAGTGGCAAAGAGAAACCCATTTCTAAAAGATATCCATAAAAAGGGTTGTTTAAAGTTTGCAACAAGCCACCTGGGAGACACACCAAACATGTGGAAGAAGGTGCTCTGGTCAGATGAAACCAAAATCAAACTTTTTGGCAACAATGCAAAACGTTATGTTTGGCGTAAAAGCAACACAGTTCATCACCCTGAACACACCATCCCCACTGTCAAACATAGTGGTGGCAGCATCATGGTTTGGGCCTGCTTTTCTTCAGCAGGGACAGGGAAGATGGCAAAAATTGATGGGAAGATTGATGGAGCCAAATACAGGACCATTCTGGAAGAAAATCTGATGGAGTCTGCAAAAGACCTGAGACTGGGACGGAGATTTGTCTTCCAACAAGACATTGATCCAAAACGTAAAGCAAAATCTACAAAGGAACCGTTGACAAATAAACATATCCAGGTGTTAGAATGGCCAAGTCAAAGTCCAGACCTGAATCCAATCGAGAATCTGTGGAAAGAACTGAAAATTGCTGTTCACAACGCTATCCATCCAACCTCACTGAGCTCGAGCTGTTTTGCAAGGAGGTATGGGTAAAAAAAAAATTATTGTTGAAAAAGTTTTAAATTTCCAATAAATTTCGTTCCACTTCATGATTGTATCCCACTTGTTGTTGATTCTTCACAAAACAGTTTCATATCTTTATGTTTGAAGCCTGAAATGTGGCAAAAGGTCGAAAAGTTCAAGGGGGCCGAATACTTTCGCAAGGCACTGTAAGTAGTTTGTGACAAGTGAGTCGCTAAGAGTTTGTAGTAATTGCGTACGCTCTGTACTTATATTTAAGAGGTCAGTGGCCGTGCCGCTGTTAAAAGAGCACGTAAGCTATAGGGGTATATACGTTGTGCGCTCGCTCTGGCTGTAACCTGCAACCTGCTAACAACGCGTCTTTACATTGATTTAACATGGAAACCACTCGCTCGAGATGCTCAATTCGCGTTCGGTCTGAATGCAGCATTACTGTTATATTTTATTATTTCCATTTTTATTTTTATTGCTTTTTCTCTTTTACTATCATAACTGCATTGCTGAGCCATGGCATAAGAGTTTCACTGTACAGGCAATCACATCTGTATCTACTGTTTGTGACAAACAAAACTTGAACTTGAACTGTACATTTTTTTTTATACCATTAGTTACACATATAAGGGGAGATAAATTCCTGAATGAGCAGCAGACCTTTAATGAACATTAACGTGACATAGCAGGCATGAATGAAATGACAGTGTCATTTTCCTGAGTGGCGTTCCTCCTGTTCAACAGCTTGCTGTGCCCGTGTCAGAAAAGTACATGATTGTCTTCCCCTGAGACAAGGAGCCAACACCTCTCAGCCACCGCGGTACCATCAAATATTCATCACTTCATACTCTCAACCCCATCTTGGGGTGTGTCCAAAATTCCACCCTATTCACTAGGTAGTGCACTACTTTAGTCCAGGACACACAGGCACCATACAGAGAAAAGCTGATCCTCCACAGCCCTGAGATCTTTATAATGCTTCATGGGTCTCATCAAAAGCCGGGCTGATAACAGAAACAGTTTCTGCATCCCACCCTCTTTGCTCTTGTTTCATATTTTTGTAGTGCACAACCAAAAGGAAGGGGGTGCTATTTATTTCACTTGTGGCAGTGTGACCCTCAAGATTTAGGGAGGTCAGTGTGTTTTGCCTGAGTCTTTTCTCACCAATTAGATGGAGGTGCATTCTCTGGTTATTACTGAGCTGCCTAGAGGAGATGAGGGAAAGCCAGCCATACAACAAAGGAAAGGGCACACACACACAGATTAATACACATACACACACATACGTACAGTTGTGCTCAAATGTTTGCATACCCCTGCAGAATTGGTAATAGATGTACCATTTTCTGAGAAAACATGAGTGAGCAGGCAAAAAAAATTCATTTCCCATGGGATTCATGTGAAACAAAACATGGCAACAAAGAAAATAATGAAATGACCCCTGTTCAAAAGTCTGCATACCCTTAGTTCTCAATACGGTGTATTGCCCCCTTTACCATCAATGACAAGATGTGTATTTGTAAAAGTTGTCTATGAGGCAGCACATTCTTGCAGGTGGAATAGCTGCCTATTCGTCTTGGCATAATGCCTCCAGATCATGCCAAGTCTTTGGTTGTTTTGCATGAACCGCACGTTTGAGATCTCCCCAAAAGTGGTTTTATGATATTAAGGTCAGGAAACTGATGGCCACTCCAGAACCTTCACCTTTTCTGCTGTAACCACTGGGGGGTCAACTTGGCCTTGTGCGTAGGATCATTGTCATGCTGGAAAGTCCAAGAGCGTCCCAAGCACAGCTTTTGTGTAAATTGTCTGCCAGTATTGTCCGATAACATGCTGCATTTATCTTGTCGTAAATTTTCACAAGGTTCTCCGTGCTTTTAGAGAAAGCACACCCCAATGACATCAGTAAGCCACCACTATGCTTCACAGTGGGGATGGTATTCTTTTCACTATAGGCCTTGTTGACCCCTCTTCAAACATAACGCTTATGGTTTTGACCGTAAAGCTCTATTTGGGTCTTGTCACTCCAAATTATAATGTGCCACAAGCTGTGAGGCATGTCAAGGTGTTGTCAAGTATATTGTAACCTGGCTTTTTTTGTGAAACTGGCACTGTAAAGGATTCTTTCCGGCAACACGACCATGCAGCTAAATTGTATTCAAGTATCATTATATTGCGTTCCTTGATGCAACCACACTGTCTTTTTCCAGAGCAGCCTGTATTTCTCCTGAGATTAGCTGTGGGTTTTTCTTCATATCCCGAGGAATACTTCTGGCAGTCATGGCTAAATCTTTCTGGGTCTACCTGACCTTGACTTAGTATCAAGAGATCCCTGAATCTTCCACTTAAAAAGTGATTGAACAGTACTGGCTGGAATTCGTAGGTTTTTGAATATCTTTTTATATCCTTTTCCAACTTTATGCAGTCCCAATACCTTAATAAACAGGTCTTTTGACAGTTATTTTTTGCTTCAAATGGCACAGTATTTAGTCTGCTTAGTGCGTCTACGTGAGAGATAATAAATTAATTGAATATTTATACACAGACACTAATTGCAATTTAAAATACCAGGTGTGGGGAAATTTATATTTTATTGCCATTTTAACCTGTGTGTACATGTATCAACTTGTGTGTCTGTAAGAAGGTCAACAATTCAAAGATATGTAAGCTTTTGATTAGGACCATATCTGTTTATCAATATGCTTTACAAAGTAGCCAAACAACGGTGATAATTAGTGGCTTATTATGATCACTATCCCTACATTGCTATCAGATGTTTTGCATTAACAGTCATATTGTCAAAATCAATGCTGAAATTCCAAAATTTCTGCCAGGATATGCCTACTTATGAGCACAACTGTAAATACACACACAGCTTGGTAAAAATTCCACCCTATATGATGTTTTATTGCCCTAGTTTTGAACAGTGAAAATTGTGTCTATTCATTACATTAGTGTGTCATTCGGGACGTGCTTTCTAGCGACAGGGATGATATTCCTGACAGTACAGTATTCTGTAAAATGTGATTGTGAACACACAGACACATTTACTAAATTGGAGGACATCATTGAACACCACTTTAATGGACTGAACATGAGGCATGTTGTATAAATATTTACAGTGGGGCAAAAAAGTATTTAGTCAGCCACCAATTGTGGAAGTTCTCCCACTTAAAAAGATCACAGAGGCCCATTATTTTCATCATAGGTACACTTAATCTATGATAGACAAAATGAGAAACATACCAGAAAATCACATTGTATAATTTTCTATGAATTTATTGGTAAATTATGGTGGAAAATAAGTATTTGGTCACCTACAAACAATCAAGATTTTTGGCTCTCACAGACCTGTAACTTCTTTAAGAGTCTCCTCTGTCCTCCACTTACCTGTATTAATGGCACCTGTTTGACTTTGTTATCAGTATAAAAGACACCTGTCCACAACCTCAAACAATCACACTCCAAACTCCACAATGGCCAAGACCAAAGAGCTGTCAAAGGACACCAGAAACAAAATTGTAGACCTGCACCAGGCTGGGAAGACTGAATTTGCAATAGGTAAGCAGCTTGGTGTGAAGAAATCAACTGTGGGAGCAATTATAAGAAAATGGAAGACATACAAGACCACTGATATTCTCTCTCGATCCGGGGCTCCATGCAAGATCTCACCCATAGTGAATGACCTGCAGAGAGCTGGGACCAAAGTAACAAAGGCTACCATCAGTAACACACTATGCCGCCAAGGACTCAAATCCTGCAGTGCCAGACGTTTCCCCCTGCTTAAGCCAGTACATGTCCAGGCCCGTCAGAGGTTTGCAAGAGAGCATTTGGATGATCCAGAAGAGGATTGATAGAATGTCATTTGGTCAGATGAAACCAAAATTGAACTTTTTGGTAAATACTCAACTTGTCTTGTTTGGAGAAGAAAGAATGCTAAGTTGCATCCATCATGCTTTGGGCCTGTTTTTCTGCAAAGGGACCAGGACAACTGATCCGTGTAAAAGAAAGAATGAATCGGGGCCATGTATTGTGAGATTTTGAGTGAAAACCTCCTTCCATAAGCAAGGGCATTGAAGATGAAACGTGGCTGGGTCTTTTAGCATGACAATTATCCCAAACACACCGCCCGGGCAAGAAGGAGTGGCTTCGTAAGAAGCAGTTCAAGGTCCGGGAGTGGCCTAGCCAGTCACCAGATCTAAACCCCATAGAAAATCTTTGGAGGGAGTCCCAAAACATCACTGCTCTAGAGGAGATCTGCCTAGAGGAATGGGCCAAAATACCAGCAACAGTGTGTGAAAACCTTGTGAAGACTTACAGAAAATGTTTGACCTCTGTCATTGCTAACAAAGGGTATATAACAAAGTATTGAGATGAACTTTTTTTATTGACCAAATACTTATTTTCCACCATACTTTCCCAATAAATTCATTAAAAGCCCTACAATGTGATTTTCTGATTTTCTTTTAAGTTGAAGTGTACCTATGTTGAAAATTACAGGCCTTTTTAAGTGGGGGAACTTGCACAATTGGTGGCTGACTGTCACGGTTACCCTCCATAGTATAAGGAATAAAGAAAGGCGCGAAGGAGATGCAATACTAAACGTGGTTTAATATCAAAGGACTTTGTGAAAGCAACACTGCCTCGTGGGGCAAAACAGAAATACAAAGCATATACGGGAGATAACGGCACACGTAACAGGAACATTGATCGACAGGGGTTGAAAGCAAACACACAACTAAATACCAAAGCAAATGAGGCTAACACTACACACCTGGGGAAAATAATAACATGACGTCACCTACACCAACATAACCGGAGAACAGAAAACATGCAAGGCATTGAATGGGCACAGAAGGGAGACAAAACATCACAAACACACAGGGCAGTAACCAAACATGTATAACTAAACAGAACAACGAAACACCCTGCAATGCATAGAAAACAACAAAGAGAGACATAAACACAGGAGACAACTAACGAAAACACAAGGGAAGTCCATATCTCAGCCCTCACTGGGCCGGATGTTACACTGACTAAATACTTTTTTCCCCCACTGTATGTCTGGAAAAGCAGTAACCTGGGGGCCTGGTCTTTTGGCTATATAATTCTGCATTCAAAATATTTGCTCAATGTTACATTTGTAAACAACTCCATAATAAATAGGATTTTTATGTGTACAGTAGCAATAATATCTGTAGTAGTAGTAATAGCTGTAGTAGTAACTGTAGTAGGGGTAGCTGTAGTAGCAGCTGTAGTAGCAGCACCAAGATCAGAGGCATCATGCACCTATTTCTTTTAAGGGGCCACAGTGTGCATAACACACGCAAACATGCCCACAAATACAGATATTAAAAGTAAAATCCACTTGGCTCAAAAATCTAAGGGGGCACGTGCCCCCTCAGTTTCAATGGGCATGACGCCTCTGACCAAGATGGTTTCTATAGATTAGTGGTCACTGGTCAGTGAGTAAGACATACAGTCTGAAAGTGTGCCAAATGTTACTACTGCTGCTACTACTAGGTGGTAACAAATATAGTTTTAATGAGAATTTATTTTGGGTCCCCAAAAAGGCAGCAAAATGAACACTTTTTTACATCATATCCACAGGGTGAGCAACCGGTTTGGCAAATTGACGCAAATGAGGAACTGCCTTAAACCTGCATTCTATCTGAATTCCAGCTGGGCAATATGCCTGGTTGCAAATTACATCAGTTTTATGTAATAGTCTATGAGAATGAGAGACATAATATACTTATTTTTTGAGGTAATCATTTTCATAATGAGTAAATGGTCTCAATCGCTATATTTAAGCCTTGGCAGTTCACTTCTTCCGATAAGTAACATTACATTTGGTTTTAATACTGTTTTTTGTTAGCATGCCAATTATTAGCAGTTAGCTAGCTAGATTACTCCTCCCTCTCATCTAAAATCACATCCGCAACCAAGATGTCTGCGCCCGTAACGGCAAATTTGATGACCCAAATCAGATCTTCACAAACCAATGCGTAACGTCACACATGTTATATCCAGTAAATATACGATCTATGATCATATCCCTCTAAACAGGAGTACCAATCAGAAACCAATGTATACAAAAATGTTTGATAAATGCAGCTTGTCCGAGTCTGAGGTCAATAACGTTTATATGTCCCTTGCTAATACAACTCGGCCACCAGGGCTGGACACAACCAGGGGCAAGCCAAATACAGAAACCATTCTGTTAGGTAAACACACACAGTTGTGACCTAATTGTAAAATTACCTTTCTAGTGCCCTACTGTGGTTGCCAGTCCTGTCTCTACAGTCTGGTAAAGTCTGTTATGCACAGTGGTGCTCAAATGTTTGTGAACCCTTTGGAATGTTCCTTATTTCTTTATAAATATGACCTAAAACAATTAGAAGTCCTAAAAGTACAGCAACTTCAACTCTGGAATGTTGGTGGTTATCCTTACATGTTAAGGTCCTTACACAAAATTCTGGAATTTGTATTAAGGACTTTGAACTCTTCTTTAGCCATTCTTTCGTAGAATGATTTGTTTGCTTATGGTCAATGTCTTGCTGCGTGACCCACCTTCTCTTGAGATTTATTTCTTGGACAGATGTCCGGAACCTTTCCTTTGGAATTTGCTGATATAATTCTGCATTCATTGGTCCATATTGGCAAGCAGTCTTGGCCCAGATGCAGCAAAACAGGTCCAAACTATGATACTACCATACTATTGGTTGGCAGTGCATTCCCTGGAAAAAATCAGTGATTGTTCTTGCAGGCACATGACCGTGTTTAAGTAGTCACTAGAGCGTCAAGTCAAGGCAGCCCTGTCGGCCACCCACACATCATCAGGATAATGTGAGCCAATTTGCACCGCACTCTGCTGGACTCCTAATGTAAGTTCCATGTGGACATTTGGCTACATATTACAGAGCTTATGGGGAAAACAAATGTCAGTGTTGCTCAAAGTCTAGAACTTTTTTGTGTCTGCACATTATACAGTTCATTCATTTAGAATGTCATATGCACGAGTACAAACTGTGTTTTATATGACATTGATATAGCAACCAGTTACACAATAGGAACGGTGAGACATTTGCTATTTTGGGTACAGAGTTTGGAGTTCAGCAGCGTGAGCCAGTTCTAGTTATGGGTTGTCACCAGTCAAATCCTCTGTGTCTTTTCTGGAGGATGGAAAAACACTGAAAAAACAATATGATATAACAATGTATTACATTTACATTTTTTGTCATCTAGCAGAAACATTTATCCAGAGTGACTAACAGGGAATCGAGGGACATCCCCTTGACTTACAGTGAATACAGGGACATCCCCTTGGAGCAACTTAGGGTAAAGTGCCTTGCTCAAGGACACAACGACATTTGGCACAGTCGGGGTAACCTTCCGACTACATGTCCACTGAGCCATCTGAACCCCTTCAGTATCTGACGTTTGAATTTACCTGAGAATAATTTCAGATTGTGACTTTGAAGTACCTTTAATATCAGAAGTTAAATTTCCCTTTAGAATTATTTTTAGATATACAGTAGGTAAAGTGGGACTGTATTTAAAAAGAAATACTGCCATTTAACCCAATTTTCTTCCCTTCCCAATTCCCTCTCTAGTCCTGCCTTGTTGCAGCTCCATAACTCCTAGTACAGGTGGGATGACGAGGGGTGCACACATGGATCATCCAACCACATGTCGCTTGAGTCGCCGATTCTTTTCGCACTGTTCACCCAACACAGACGCCTTTAGTCGGATCATGCACGAGATGATTACGTTCACTGAATATACTTCTGCGATTTAATTTAAAGGTGCCCGATCTGAATACCCTTAGTATTTTAAAACAAGACTAAGGAATCCAAATTCTGAAGGTGAGTGTCAAGCTTTACGTCTTCTTTCAGTTAAACCTATCTATTCAGAAAAGTTTAGAAAACACTTTAAATAATGCCTAACACTGCCAAAACCTCTGAAACACAGTTAATCGGTTTTCCATATTCCCATTCCTCAAGCCTTTTCACCAGTGCCACAACAAGTCAGCAGTCTGTTTGGCTGGAAACAACACTCACAAATGCCCCTAGTGGCAGGTTTTGAAACATAACTTTATATGGACTTTCTATGAAATCCAAGGGTTGTACCTGGAACACAAACAAGAATTTGGATTATTTTATGGGGAAAGCTACAGAACGTTTACGGGTTCTTTAATGTACTGTGCATTTATTATAAGGGAACAGGGATTCATTTGGCATTTAGACAATGTGAAATGTTTGGGCTATATTGAATTTCAGTGCCTATAAAATATGAAACACATTGTACGTGTCCACAGCAGTCAGCAGCATTATCTGGTGTTATGAGTCTGGAGGAATGTGGTCTAACAGATCACTGCCAGGGACAGGTGCAACTGGGAGACTGGAAGTGTGTGTGTGTGTGTGTGTGTGTGTGTGTGTGTGTGTGTGTGTGTGTGTGTGTGTGTGTGTGTGTGTGTACAAGTAAACACAGTATGTGTGTTCTGTATGCATGTGTATGTGCATATGTGTCTGTTTTGGTTCGTTGGGGGACACTTGAGATGACAAACAGCTTAAAAATAGCTTGGGAGAACAAACATCAAATATCCGGTGCCACGACCAAGTTTCATCCCTACCACTGACAGCATGATCCACACACCCCACATGACCCCTGCTAGTATCACACACACATAAACCCTGCTAGTATCATCACACACATGAGCCCTACTAGTATCATCACACACCACACATGAACCCTGCTAGTATCATCACACACATGAGCCCTACTAGTATCATCACACACCACACATGAACCCTACTAGTATCATCACACACCACACATGAACCCTGCTAGTATCATCACACACCACACATGAACCCTGCTAGTATCATCATACACCACACATGAACCTTGCTAGTATCATCACACACCACACATGAGCCCGGCTAGTATCATCACACACACACACCCCATATAAACCCTACTAGTATCATCACGCACACACATTGACCCTGCTAGTATCACACACCCATAATAGGAACACTGTCATTGTCATCACACACCACACATGAACCCTACTAGTATCATCACACACACACATGGACTCTGCTAATATCATCACACACACACATAACATCTGCTAGTATCATCGCACACACAAATGAATCCTGCTAGTATCATCACACACCACACACGAACCCTGCGAGTATCATCACACACCACACATGAACCCTGCTAGTATCATCACACACCACACATGAACCCTGCTA